>PVIR01009460.1:27929-53280 GCA_004026965.1 Petromus typicus | reverse complement strand
TATATGCATCATGATTGCACTCCATAATGGGGATTTGTACCAGTATAAGACACAACTTAATTCTCATTTTTTTCCCATAGGCCTACCCACCCTACCACCCCCCCATATACATAAAATTTGTTTCCTTACTTTTTTGTTACAATCTCATTATTTTTCCCCCTTCACCCTATTTTACTTTGAGCATTTTCTATTTCACGATATATAACATACAATTCTAGGACTCATTTACATCTTTATTTTCTCATACCAGAGGAAAGATGCGATATGTACCTATCTGTGCCCTATTTATTTCACTTATGAGGATATCCTCAAGGTATGTTCATTTAAGTAGAAATGATTCAAACTTATCATTTTTTATGGTAGAGTAGTACTCCATTCTGTAGAAGAACCACAGCTTTTTTATCCAGTCTCCAGGTGATGTTCATTTGGGTTGTTTCCAAGATGTAGCAATCACAAATTGGGCTGCTATAAACATGAGTGCACATATGTCACTGTGATATGTATCTTTTAATTCTTTTGTGTATATATCTATCAGGGTAATGGCCAGGTCAAACGGGACCTCCAATCCTAGCTTTCTGAGGAATCTCCAAACTGATCTCCACAGGGGTTGTACGAGTCTACAGTCCCACCAACAGTGGAGAAGGGTTCCTTCTTCTTTGCAGTCTCACCAACACTTGCCGTTGGCTGAATCTGAAACGGCAGCCATTCTATGTGGAGTGAGATGAAAACTCAGTGTTGTTTTCATCTGCATCTCTCGAATGACTAATGATGTTGAGCATTTCTTCATATGCTTCTTAGCTGCTCTTACTTCTTTCTCTGAAAAGTATCTGTTCATTTCAGATGCCCAAGCTTCTGCACAGCAAAGGAAACCACCAACTGAGCAAAAAGGCAACCAACAATGTGGGAAAAAATCTTTACCAGCTGTTCCTCAGACAAAGGGCTACTATCTAGACTATATAAAGAGCTCAAAAAAATCAGCCCACCTAAATTCAGAGACTTTCTTCTTGACAATTTGTTAAAATTATAAATTCTTTTTTAATGGCTGTAAGGATATTCAAGTTATCTTTCATAGCAGTTTAATTGTTATGGTTTATGGGTTGGGTTTTTTTTTTTTTTGAGGGATTGGTTTATTTACTATGTCATTGAATTAACTGATTTAGTGCTGTTTGTAGTAAATTCCTTCATTATACTTTTGATACCTGCAGTTTCTATGGTAATATTTGCTATTTCATTAGTAACTGGTAAATCTATGTAAGTAAATTATATTTTTTCAATCTGTATTGCTAAAGGTTTTATATATTTCACTGATATTTTCAAAGAATGGGTTCTTTGTTTATTGTTTTTTCTGTATTATTTTTGTTCATTTTATTATTTTCTGCATTTCCTTCTCTGATTTTCTTATTTGTTTTTTATCTCTCTCCTTCCCTTCTCTTCTCTTTTACTTTTCTTCCTAATTCTTTGCTTGGCATTCAGATTTGAACTCAGGGTTTTTGCCCTGAGCTACATCATCAGCAATTTATTTTAAGTTTTGAGACAACATCTTGCTAAGTTGCTAATTTTCCCAGGCTGACCTGATACTCATGATCCTACTGCCTAAGTACTGCGTTTTTTTTTTTTTTTTACATATTACTTTTTGAAGTTCTTGAGATGAGAGTTTAAGTTACTGATTTGAGACATATGTTCTTTCTAAAGAGCATGAAATAATTGCTATTAATTTCCCTTTTACTTCCATTTTCTGTGTACCTCCCAAGTTGTAATGTACAATTTGTATTTTCATCTTCCTTCAGTTTAATGTGTTTTTATTTCTTTGAAGAGTTCTACTTGGACCTTTGAATTATTTAGAAGTTCGTTTAATTTCCATACTTTGGGAAATTTTCTAATTTTTGCCAGTGATTTTCATTATGGTCAGATAGCACATGCTGTATGGTTTAAATTCCTTTAAATATGTTGGAATTTGTTTTTTGGTCCAAGAAATATTCTACCTGGATATATGTTCAATAGACATTTCAGTATATGTTCTACTGTCATGGTGTGAACTTCTTTTAAAATGTTGATTAGATACTATACTTGAAGGTATTTTGAAGTTTTTTAAAAAAATTATTTTTGAAAATGTTCTCTCCATTCATTATTTTAATTTCTGTAAAAATGCAGAAGTGGAAGTTGAACGCAGAGCTTTTCTACAGCGGGGCCCTTCTCAGTCTTTTCTCTGAGACAGGACCTGCCCCAAACCCTCGCTGCATTTCACACAGACTTTCCCACCGTCTCCGGGAGGACTCGCTCCCGTGGCCTGTGGAGATGATGAGTTCTTCTCATGTTCTCTCTTGTTTCATTTGCTTTCCTAGCTCTTCACCATGTGCCCAGTGGTTGTGTCTTACATAAACAAAATGCACCCCAGATCCTTTTGTGGATCTTTGTTTTTTGGTGGCCCTGACAACATAAAGTCATGGTGGCTGAAAACAAAAGATGATAGTCTTCCATACCTCCTTTTAAAAATAGAGACATATGTTGAGATTGTAACAAAAAAGTAAGGAAACAAATTTTATATATATGGGGGGGTGGTAGGGTGGGTGGGGCTATGGGAAAAAATGAGAATTAAGTTGTGTCTTATACTGGTACAAATCCCCATTATGGAGTGCAATCATGATGTGTATATTTAATGTACCAATAAAGATAATTTTTAAAAAAATAGAGACATAAGTATATACAGTAGGAATGATAGACATATTCAGATACTGATGAATATGGCATGCTCCCAGATGCCCAGGTGTGTGTGTGTGTGTGTGTGTGTGTGTGTGTGTGTGTGTGTGTGTGTTTCTAGGGACTAAATACAAATACTCCTTACTGAGCTACATCCTTGGCCCTTTGCTATTTTTATTTTGAGACAAGATCTGGTTAAATGGCTGAAGTGCCCACCTAGGCCAGGCTCTCGCTTTAGCTCACCCTGTCTCATCTTCTCCAGGGCTGGGATTGCAGGCAAGTGCCACCAGGGCGGCTGAGACTTTTACCTCGTATGATACCCTGCCCTATTTTCATTTTAAAGTCACCTTGTCTGTAATAGAACCCACTTCACTTCCAGAGCAGCTCTGCTTCCCATGTCTAGCCAGGCATAACCAGAAGTATAAGGCCCCGCGTTCTCTGCCTAGAGGAGCAGGGAGCACCAGGCGCAAGCGCAGCATCTTGACGTGACTCAGCGGAATCGCACCAGACAAACTCACCAATGACCTCGGCTCTGATCTGTGGCTGTTGAGCCAGGTGTCACCATCCTTCCTTTGCTCAGATCTGGCCCGACCATGGCAGAGGCACAGGTTCGGTGTGTTGCGGGCATCTCAGAGCAGCACAGGGCTAGGAAAGGAGAGCCAGGTCCCCTGTGACTGCTCTGACCGTGGCTCGTGTTCTGTGCTCCAGGAAGTGAGACTCTTCTTGATTAGTGGCAGAAATTACCCTTCTTTCAAGTTCTTGTTCAGTGTAGTGATTCTGATAAAAACATGTTTGAGTCATTTGTGCTATGAAATGACCATGACAAAGTTTTATTATGAGCCTCAGTTGCCAGTAAGACATACACAGTGTGGGAGGCCTGGTGTTCGTGCGGGGCAATTGCACAGCCAGCATATTCTCAAAGTCCCTCTTCCATCACAGCACCAAAGATAGGAGGGATGTAGAAACTGAGAAAGAAGCATTAGGATTCAGGTGTCAGTTTCTAGTGTGTGGTCCATATCTGGATGTGCCGAAGGCAGGTGGGTAACTCAGTTCGGTGATAGAACCAAGGAGACAGAAGCACTTTAGTTTCCAGGGGACGAGAGGATGAAGGAAAGACAGACAGAGACAGACACACAGAGACAGATACAGAGAGAGAAGGGAGAGAAGCAAATGAAGGAGGAATAGGAAGAAGAGAGAGAGGAAGACAGATGCTAAAGGAGAACCATGAGGGCACCAGAGAGGACCCGTAGACCTCAGCTTGGGAAAAATTGGCCCAGGGAGGAATAAAGCATCTGCCTCAAGGCCCACCCCCAGAGAGGAGGGGCTCCTGCTCTAAAACTGCCTAGAGTGGGCATCTCCAGCTGCTCTCCTCCACCTTGACCCTTGTAAGGCACTGGCAGGTTCTGGTGCCTAGTGAACTTGCTCAAAGAGTATGAAATTTGGTGACACTGGTAGGTCATCAGCACCACTAGCCTGGTGTGACATAGGGTTCCATCTCCATTTCTTTTAGAGAATCTGTGAGTTCAAAAGCTGGAAAGATGCAGTTACAGTTTGGGGATTTTTAATCACATTGTAGAGAGCCCTATTGATTGAAATCCCACTCAGAACTTACTTAGTCTGGAAAAGAGGAAGGGCCAGAGCATCTCTGTATGAAATGCAGACAGGATGGTGCTGTCCGAGAAACTCACATTACCGGAAGTTAAGATCATGATGTTCCTGTTCTGTCCCAGTGGCTGTGGAGGCACCTTTCAGTGATACTTCATAAAGTGCCTCTATGCATAGACCTCTTCACTCCAATTTCTTGTCAGGCCTAAGAGAAAGTAGACAGTGGCCAAGGCTGAAATCTATCTGAAGGTTGAACCTCCTTACACATGTGTGTTCTAAATAATGTCTGCAAAGAACTCCTCTTCACAAACCTTGGGAGACTGACCCCAGCACCTTCTGCTTTACTGTGAGGAGCCCACACACAAATGCTCCAAATCCCCCTTCTTTCGTCTCACAAACAATGGAACTTCTTAACTGCATGTCCTCACTGATCAAGGAGAAAAAATGCTTACTAATCAATTTTGATAAAGCTTCTCTCCTTCCTCCACGTTGCTGGGTGCTGATCCCCAACCTGGCAAGCACATAAGGTCTGCCTGAGACACCTCCTGGGAAAGTATGACCTGGGAGCAAACACTGACTATTCAGTCTCCCCACCAAATCATGCTCTGCCCCACCCCGAGTTCTCTCTAACATTGTCAACTCCTCTATAAAAGAAAATGCTCAATAAACACGAGCCTGCAAGTCTCTCTTTAGGGTGCTGATTTCATTTCCTTTGATACATACTCAGAAGTATGGAAGCTGGATCATATGGTGGATCTATGTTTAGTTTTTTGAGGAATCTCCATAACAGTTGGGCTCATTTGCATTTCCACCAACAGGGTTTGAGTTCCTTTTTCTCCACAGCTTGACCACCATTTGTCATTTTGTCATGGTAGCCTTTCCATATGGAGAGGGTAAGGAGATATCACTAATTAGGTATGTATATGTGTGTCTGTTATACACAATATACTATATGTATATATCTACCTTTGGACACACTTCAGCCTTAATGATACATGAGGTATTATTATTTTCAGCAGAAAGGACAGAATCTGAGGATTGTATGTTAAGTAAGTAAACCAGGCACAAAAAGACAGATACTTAATGTTCTCTCTTATATGAAAGCTACAAGAGATGGCCTTAGTGTGACACAATGACCAGTGGAGACTGGGAAGAGTTAGAAAGGGAGTAATTAAGGGAAGGATGGCTCAAGGGAGGTTGGATTTCAACAGTGCACACTGAGTGTATATATGAAGATAGACTGAATCACACGAAGACAGGTAATTAATACATGTTAATAAAAATGAAACACAAAGTAAGAGAACTCTTCTTGCCTCACCTTGACATGTTTGCCAACTTCATAGGCCTAGGATTCTTCTATTGTGATGAACCAATTCCCTATGGCAATATCTCAACACCATCTCTCCTTACCGAGTCTGAATTTTTTTTTGGCTGATAGCATGTATCTTTGTTATTTTCATTTTTATTTAACGTATTTATTTATATGTATACCTACATATGAAGTATGGTGTGATGTTCTGCTGAAAGTATAGAGTGTGTGATAATTAAATCGAGATACTTTGTCTAACGTGTCAAATATCTATTATTTTCTTGTGGTGAGAACAGTCAAGATCCTTCCTTCTAGCTCTTTTGAAATATATCATAGAATCTTGTGTACTAGATCACCTTTCTATGCAACAGCCCACTGGAACTCAGTCCTCCTCCCTGTGGCTTTGGACCCAATGAGTATGGTTTCTCACCACCCACCAGGCCTTCCCTTTCCTTAGTGATCATTAATCTAGTTTCTGCATTGATGAGATCAGAAGTTTTAGATTCCACATAGGAGTAAAGTCATGAATTGTTTGTTTTTCTGTGCCTGACTCATTTCATCTCACATGATAACTCCAGGTACATCCATGTAGTTGTATGTGACAGGATTTCATTTTTATTGATGTCAGGTATCTGAATGTCCATCCTGTGAAGGAGAAATCAAGGTGTGTGCATGGATCTGGTTGTCAGGTTGTGGGGTGGGCAGAGGTTGAATACAAACTGAGGTCCTCTGCAGAGCTCACTCCTGGGGCTTTCACACTGCCTCTGGATTCTTTCTCCATGCTTGGGCTAGAGACTGTTCTGTACCTGAGAAGATTGGTATCCAACTCCTCTCCAGGTCCACCTTCTGTAAAACAGTATATCAGGACAGCCAGAAGTTTCCATTTAAAGCCCCAAAGAGCTGTATCAGGTAGGAAGACAAAGCCTTGGATACATAAATGTCCTTCCATGGAGAGCTGTCTCACAGAAAAGCATTCCTGTAGGAAAATTAACATGGGGAGGCAAGGAAGGGAGGGAGGTGAAGTGGCCTATCCAGGGTCAACCCTAAAATAACAATCCAGTTTGCCAAAATTTCATATTAAAAGCATATATCAAATGAAATCTTGTTCACCAGATTGCTATAGTCACCTTCCTTCTTACCCGGATCCCTGAAACTGTTTGTCTTGTCAGTGAATTATTTCTAGGGAAAATCTGGAAGGAGCCTAAGCAGAGTCTGTGAGTTTGTGCAGAAGATTTAACCTGTGCCTGATTGTCCCTAATGAGCATAGCATCACTTGGGAATTTGTTCGAAATGCAGATTCCGAGGCCCCACCAGACCTCCTGAATCAGAACTCCTGGGGGTGGGGGCAGCTTTCTGGGTTTAATGACCCCTGTAAGGCCCTCTGAAAGCACTTAAGGGTGACTGGGGTTTTCAGCATGAGTTTTCAGGTGGGGCTTGACTGAGAGTGAGCCCTTCTGGATGGTTCTGAGGACTAGGAAGAGGACTACTCTCTTCTAGGCCCCTCCTCCTCTGCAGGAAGATAGCTAATCCCCACTCCTCTCTGCTGCTTTCCCTTCCCAGGTGTTGTTAATCTGTTTTCCTGGCAGTTCCTGTGTTCAGAGAAAGAAATCAAAATGTATTGAGCTCCCATGAATGGGCCAGACACTTGGGCCTGGCATTTTTGATGAATTACTTATGTGATTAAAAAAAAAGAAAAACATGTCCTGTTTTTCATACATAGGGATATTTGGACTTTGTTAGAGGAACTCTTAAAAACCTAAGAGATGTTAAGATCTAATTGGGATTTCTATTGGTGAAACTTCATGCCCTTTATGGAGGTGGAAAAGATATTTTTTATAAAGGAGAAGGCCACACTGATGTGTGCAGTGAAGAGATAGAACTTTTGAAAGGCAATTTGTCATTACTTGGGAAAATGGAAGCATTCATATCACATGACTCAGCAATCTTGTTCTGGCTTATGGTTTCCAAAGATGCTCTTCCCTGGGCCCACAGTGACAGGAAAGATGATCCCACAATATTGTCCTTGAGGGAGATGGAGGAGGGACTAGAGACATTGCCCTTATCACTGGGGAATGCATAAAACATGACGGATGCCACTTCTGGAAGCTAAAGTCATCCACAGCAACACAAGCTTACAAATATAACTTTCTGCAAGATGAGATGTATAAACACACCTCCACTTCCACTTACACATTCTGAAAATTTTGTACTTTTCACAGAAACACATAAAAACAAATGGATGGACATCAAACCTCTAGATGCCTGTGAGGTGGGGATAGAGAAAAGAGACAGAGAAGTGGGACAAAAGGGAATTTAGCAAATCCTTTGCATCATCAGTAAAGAGGGTGTGCATAGCCACCACCTCATTCAAGCTAAGGAAAAAGAAGCAAGGAATGGAAAAGGGTATGGTGCCTTCACATCATTTTGGTGCAAAAAAGTTGGCTCCAGTTCCTGAAGACCTTGTGACTGAACCTCTGTTTTGCTAGCATGAAATTCAGTACTTTTTTCTCTCCTAGCTTCATGGTTCATTTGGAATCATTTCACTTCTTACAGAAGAAATCTCCCCACAGTGTGTTCTCTCCTCAAAATCCTGTACTGAGCCATATTACTTATTAGCACAAAAGAATCTTGGAGATGGATCAGTTATCATTTATTTCCTGAGAGAAGAGTTAACCAGCTGGAGAATATAGTGAATGACAAAGCTTGACTCGAATGCAGCGTCTCAATTCCTGGTTGGGTCATTGTTGACCTCCATTGCATAATGCAGTCATGCAAGAGCTATGAGAAATATGGTTCCCAGAGACACTCTCTCTGAGGCTTACCTGAAGGTTTCTGAGGGAAGCCTTGGGAACTTGTGGATTCTAGAACTTCTTAGTAACAATGAAAGAAAGATGGGTTTGAAAATCAGGCTTTCTCCTTCCCACTTTATCTGCATGAGGTCCTTCTGGTGCAAGTAAATAGTGTGGCTCAGATGTAGGCCTTTCAGGAGGGATAGCAGGGTGCTTCTTCTCCCTGATGCCTAATAATCTCAAAAAGCTCCATGAACCTAGGAGAGAAAAAGATGCTAAACGTAATGCTGTCGATGTTCTATCTGAGAACCCAAGAGACTGCCATTGTTGGAAACATGTGCAGGGCGCCCTATGAAGGTACAGAGATGATTGGAGAAGATAGTTTAGGGGTGGTGCTTCTAACTCTCCTGGTATCGTGTTCCTCTTCATCTTCACTTTTTGGTGGGACAAGCACCTCTGTGATGTCTGCCTTGTCTGCTCCTCCCTGATTACTCTTTATCTGATTGCTGACTGACTACTGGGAAGCATACCATATTGAGTATCAGGGCAGATGTATAGAAAATGAGACATGGAACCATCACCTAAGGCCATCCCAGGGTGAGGGGCAGGTATTTCACAATAAAGATAGCACATTCACTGGAGGATGAGGGGGAACAAACACTGGAATCTGGGCTGTCAAGACATCTTCAAATCAATCTTAGGTAGCATTTTCTTGCAATTTAGCATTTCACATTCATTCCTTAATAGACCTTTTTATCTGTCAATATAGCAATTTTATGAGTGACAAAGGGATGTGTCAACTGTGAGCCCAAGAAGTTCTAATGTGTTTTTAAAGATTATTCATAGCCCTATGAGAGATATAGTAGACAAATAATTCTTTAATTTGGTGTGGAAAGGTATCCTCATGACTTATAATGGGCTTGAAACAGAGTATCTGTTTGGAGCTCTTCTTCCATCTCTCAGAACAGCTAAGGAGAAGCAGCCATGGTGCTTCCATGGCTTTGTCCTTCGAATTTGTTGACTGATCTAAGAGTGAACACATGACCTGGGTGAGCCAATTAGAGCCCTTTTCTGGGATTTCTTGATTTGAGATAAACAGATATAAGACAATTCTGTTGTACTACCTGAAGATGAGTGTAACTCGGGATCAGCATTACCTTAGGTTCTAGGTCTATGTACTGAGCAGAGATTTGTATCCTTCTTCACACTGTATAGTTACTATTTAGTGGGTCTGTGGGGGCAGATAATAAACACGTACACCAATAAATCTGGATATATAAAATTTGTAAATGCTCAAATTGGTTAACAGTGATGATAATAATAAAACTGTCATAACAGTTATCATAACAAACAGCAGTGAACATCTGTTGGGGCCTTGCTGTGTACAAAGCACAATGCTAATGGTTTTGTGTGTATTAATTATATACTTCTCACAACTACCCAAGGAAGGGAGTTTTAGGATTATTCCATTTGAGTGAAAGACTTTACTTCAGCAATAAGCAATGGAGAAAGCTGTAAAGAAACACAGAGAGGGAACTTTGAGTTAATGATTCCAGATCTTGTCAAAAAAGAAAAGCAATCTTTCTTGAGCAAGAGGGGTAGGGGAAGAATTTTGGTGAGTTGTTATCCTTCCTACTGGGAAGATATATGAACCTCTCTGCATCCATCTCAGTAAAGCATATGTAACACTATCTGCTCCTGAGTAGGAAACTGTTAGAAAAACTGAAGTCATGAAGAAGGTTTGTCAGCAATATGGAATAAAGCACTCATAAAGTAAATTCAGAGTCAATGAAACATTTCAAAACATAAAAAACATAATGTATGAATAAAACAAAGTTCCAGTGGTACATAATACAATCTGATATAAATCCAACCTTATATAAACTTTAAACACTGCAATGTCATACTGCTTATGAATATATATGTTATGAAAAATATGATATTCTACCTGTCCACATATGTATACATATATACACTAGTGCTTTCATGTGTCTATGTTGTATGTGCATGAATACATCAGAAAGCAAATGTAGGTGAAAATATGTACCATTTATCAGACAGTAGCTACCTGCGGTGATAGCGGTAATGGAAGTAGTCTTGTGTGCCACATGCGTGCCGTGTGCATGCCATGTGTGTGACACACATGCATTGGCAGGGAAGAAGTAGTCTGCACACTAGAAACATTTCATGTGTTGAAAAACTCATTATAAAAACTTTCATCTGATCACTAGAAGGCTGCCTCCTTCATTTGTATTCTATTTGGCTATTCAAATTTCCCTTTCAATATGCAGAGGAGGATATGATGCGATGCTCATCTAAATGTGAATTGTTAATAAGGATTCTTGGCCTGGGATGGTTCCAGACTGGGCAGTGTGGAGGAAAGTGGCAGCAGGGCGGGAGGGAGGTCAGGGTCCTGGAGCCTGGCTTCATGAATTTATATTGTCCATTATCACATGACCAGGAGAACAGGGACTTGAAGCGAGATACCACAGACAGGTTGTTTAATCTTTCTCAGTCCATTTCCTTGGCTATGAAATAAGAATAATCAATCACATTTTACCAGGCTCAAGTAAATAAACACAGAACACGGCACTTGGGAAGCATATCAAATATCTGGCATGATGACAGCCAATCTATATTTAAAGCATTTATGATACAAGGTTCAGGGAGGAAAAAAATATCAATCACTTGCCAAGCTAAAGATGGTTTTTGCAGAAGTCACAGCAGCCAATGAAATCTCGGTGCCCCAAATCAATAGCTGTATTCTAAAAACCACATATAAAACATCAAACAACACTTCCTGACATGATTCTGGAATCCAACACCTCTTTCTCCACCTGTGATTTGTTGCAGCTTCACACAAACGCAAGGAGGAAGAGTGGGCACTCGCCCCTCCCAGGGGAGGGAAACAAATCCTAGTCAGGGACAAGGACATATTTGAAGAAGGAGTTAGGACCTCAACAAAGCTAAAAGATGAAGAGATTCACAAGTCAGAGGACAGAGGAGCCTCAGAAGAGACAGATAGTATATGAACCACCAGCAAAGGGACAAACAGACACAGACAAAGGCTGAGAAAAGCCATCCCAGGCCAAGATTGATGATACTTGACAAAGAAGTATGGTGACAGAGAATGAGATCTTTTGTGGTAGCCTAATCCAGGGGAATCCAGGTCATCTTATCTAGCTGATAAAGTGGCCTTCACATTGGTGATCTTTCTGTAAGAAAATGTAGTAGTGTTTCAGCCAGGGAATGAGTGCAGCAAGAGCCCTGAATACCAAAGGTGGATCTCCAGTAAGCAAAGAAGACCTCCCTGCAGCCAGCAAAGCCATAGCTTGTCAATGTCACCAGTTCTGTCAATGACCAGTCCCTGGGCTCTCAACTCCTTTCCTCAGTGACTATGACTGCAGAAAAGATTTGTTAAATTGTATATTGCCATTTTTAACTCCTACTTTAACATTTCAAAAGATGTTTTATTTCTGATGCTTTTCATTACCCTGGATGACAAAGGAGATGTTTGTAGAGGATGAGTCAGGAGCCAACTTGGATTGGGTGTCAGACATACTGAGGCATATTCATTCTTTCATTCATTTATTCAGCTGTTATATGGAACACAGATTATGTCTTGGTTTCTAGTATTTACCTTCTCAAGCAAGAAGACAGACATTAGGACATGAAACACAGACAATAGAAAGGTGTGGTGAGTGCTGTGAAGAAAGTAAAGGCAGTGACAAGATTCACAGTGACTGGTGAGGTGTGGAGTTTCAGAGCAGGGTATCTGGAAGACTTCCAAGAGAAGGCAATTTTGAGCTGGCATCTGAATATTAAGCAGCCATTTAAGAGAAGGGAATTTCATACAGACAGAGCCAAGGCCCCGGTTAGGCCTGTCGTAGTACAGGCTGAGGTGCCAGGGGCTTTGTGGGTGATTGGAGACAATGTCACCAAGGAGATTTTAATATAACTTTTATTGGCTGCATGATCTTTACTAAATTTAAGAATGTGAGGATAAGACCTACTTCAGTACATTGTTAAGATTAAAATTTTTCACTGAAACAGAAAGAACTTAGTAGCATGTCTGGCAAATGGTGAATGTTCAATAATGACCAAGACTATTGTTGTTAATACTTGGTCTAAGCAGCCCATCGTATTTCCTAGTGAAGTTAGCTTCTAGTGTTTTGGGGAGACCAAGAAGGTTTCTGTAGGAAAAGTTAGGTGAATCTGCTTTAATAACTCGTTTCCTTTACTTTCTGGTGTTTTGAAGTGTTGCACAATGTCTGTGTCACAACATGTATGTGACTTTAGGTCTGCTGGTACCAAGATTTTATCCCAGCAAGGGAGGGAAGACTATAGATCTCACTTCTCCTTGGTCCCTTTACCCTACTAGCACTTTTGAAGTAACGATTTCTAGTGTATCCTATGATATTATAATTCATATTTTAATAATCAAATCACTTACAGAAGTCAAGAGGAGAAAGACAGTCTATATATATTTTTTCTTCTAGGAAGATACAGGTAAGAAGAATTGCTGGGTCAAAAATTGGGACATTTAGAAACAGCAGACCATGTTCATACCCTCTGGGCTGATATATCCTCTTAACACTGAAGTTTACCCATAATCTCAGTTGTTATAAAATGATATAGCATTGCCAGTATTACGGTTTAGATGATTTCTTATTACTTTCATCTGAACTTGTAAAAAAAGAATTAATTCATCTTTTCATACATTGATTGATGATGTATATTTCTGTATTATGTTAATCAGTGTGCACTGAACATTTAAAAACTCAGTGTTTTGCTTTTTTTATACTGATTAAAAAGCTTTAAAATCCTAGATATAGATATTAATTGTTACACATTTATGAATAAACCCTCCTATATCCATTAATTTTTAATATTTATCAGTTGTGTCTTCTGTCACAAAATAAAACATACATTTTGATATAGTCAAATGTGTTATGGGCTCTGCATATTTTTTGGCTATAAGAGGACATATGAATCCTCAGGATTTACTACTAGTTTCATGGTCTTTTTCAGTTTAAATCATGGATCTATTTAAAATTTATTATTGTGAATGATGTAAAGAATCACATTTTATTGCTTCCAGAGGTCATTCTATCATCAAAACCCTGTTTCTCTAATTCCACTGCTTCTTATATTTTAAACCACAAGCTGCTTGTCAGTCTCTATTTGAAACACTTTTCATTTCTAAATACTATCATCTTTGACATACAGTAGCTTTAATATGTGCATTTCCATTATGTGGGAAAGAAGAGAGTCTTTTTCTTTTCTTACTTTTGCCTGTTAAATTTTAAAGATACCTGTCAAATTCAAAAATCAGAAAACAGAAAAAGGGAAGTAGGTCTTTCTCTCTCTGTCAGTTATCCTTGCCAAAGATTCATGCTATTTTATTTGACTTCAAAATATACATTTTTAATTATCTTATCTGATTTACATTTTGGTATCTTATTTTATCTTTATCATTTTCTATCTCCTTATTGTTCTTTTTTTCTTCTTTGTATTATTGATGAAGAGTTTATATTCCATATCAAGTCTTAAAACCCAACAGAAAGTCAGTAAACTAGGACATCATTATGTTCTGCAGCATAAATTACACAGCAAATTTTAGGTCTTAGACTGGGTCTGTTTATCAAAGAAAGCTAAGGCTTGATGTTAGTTTAGCTCTGGATGCAATCTTAAGATTTAAATATTTACCATCTGCTTTGAGACCTTAGCCTCCCATCACACTGTATATTGGATATTTGTCTGAATATGAGCAAGGTTTAATGTTGAACAGGAAGTGCTACTGCTAAACTCACAAGTCTGGGTTAGAGGGGAACTCAGCTTATATCCGATGTCTCTTGGGATGGCATGCTCTTGGAACACTGAACTATACTATGGAGCAGTCCAGGGCACAAGACAAGGTTATGTGGGATTCTCCTGGCTGAGGATGTTAAATCGACATCCAAGTCAATAGGCAGCACCAATGACTGGGCACAGAAGCTCCGAAGGCTTCAAGATGCTTTCATCTGATGGCTTCTGACTGCACCTGAGGGTGATCTCTGTGTGAGACTCACCAGCCACACCAGTCAAACTAGAGACTGTTAGTAGGATCTCCTGCTTCTGCCACTGATGAGCAATGTGACTTCAGGAAAACTACCTGGCTTATTTGTAAAATGATACTAATTATGCCACATTAGAGGGATGTCCCAAAAATTGAGAAAACAACTCTCCAAGGTAAGTATCTTTATGAGGTATGATAAAAACTACAGTGAATAGTTAAATTAAAAATAAAAATATCTGCAGCCCTATAAGACACATTGCCATGAACCTCCCTCCGAATACTTCCTCTTGATCCAAATACATTTATTCCATGGATCTTGCCGCTTTGCAGAGCAGTTCTGAAAGTCAGCTTTTGTGAGTGTCTTGCCTTGACTCCTGAATGGATTCAAAATATTTATAGCAATTTCTGTCAAACAAAAATATTACAGTGTGTCCTCATCCGCCTTATTGACCAGATCTGGCACAGTGCAACTTCTGGCTCTTCCCCAAAGCCAAAATGACCATGACAGAGAGACATTTTGAATCAGCTCAGGACATCAAGGGAACCACAACAATATAAATAATATAAATAAAGATACTCAGGAGGACATAAAGTGGCAAGATTGACAGACAGAGGTGTTTGAGGAGAGGGGGAGTATTTGGGAGAAGATTAACAACTATGTGTCTTTTATGGTATTAATTTTTAGGGCATTAACTATATTTTATGATCACACTTAGGTTCACTTTCCCCATAAGAATATAAATTGCAAAAGATCAAATAAACTGATCAAAGTAAGTCTAGTACATAATCAAAGGTGTGATGTGAGTTTGAACTTCGATCTGACTCAGTCTTATTCTCTTTCCCATTATTCAATTCCACTGCTAAAAATAATCACCATAGCAACCCATTAACCTATCTAATCTCACCGAAGGACCCAGAAAATCAGTACTTTCCTTTTGCACCTCTCAGTTTAATTTGAGTCAGAGTTGGCAGCGAGCTAAAGTTGTGATGCCACGTAAAGCAACACAGAGAGAAAAAAATGTACCATTGAACTTGAGTACCTGATCCCCTAGCAGGTTGGGAAGACACCTCACTGTGCTGGAGTGAGAGAGAACAGCTAGTCCTTGCTGGCCTCACTTTCTCATAATGCTGTTTTTGGAAAATGATTTTTACTAAAATAGCTCTGCATGTATGGATCTTGTTCAAATGCCAGAGTTGCTCTTGGAAGCAGAATGTAGTTATATAGCATATTTTCACAGAGCTATCAAGGAGAAAGCTGAGTAACAGAGGAGAGAGTGTGCACAGGGTGAGGGGAGTCTCCGTGCAGAGATGTGTTCCTGTCTTCAGCGTTCCCGTATGAATCTCCTGCATACGGATGAGTCGCTGACATCACCGGAAGTGAAACTGATGTCTGATGGTAAAGATGATCAAGAGCAAAACCAAAACACCCGGATGTGTCCTTTGGAGCAATGATGTTGCAGTCTAAAGAAGCCAAAGTCGTCCTCTTGGCACACGAGAGAAGAATGAGGAAGCGAAGCTTATTTCAAAGTCTTTAGCAATGGTTTGCTGTTGATATACCGGTTTTCCCCCATCATATCATCACCAAGACCATCATCGTCTTCACTTTTAATTAATATTTGTTGAGAACTTAATGTACACTCATGTAATACATTTACTTAGTATCAGGCAGGGTTCTAAAAGCTTTTCATGATTTACCTCCTTTAATCATCAGATGCAAATACTTTTAATGCACATTATACAACTGAAGAAATGAAAGCATGGGGAATTTCAGTTGCTAGGTGAGCAAATTTAAGATGTGCAGGGAGACAAAGCCCCAATTATTAACTGTTCTACTTGCATTTATTAGCTTTGCTGATATACCATAGAAAACATATGCTGATCCAAGTGCTGGGCTGAAGGGAAGCATTTCACCTTGACAGACATGGAGGGACACAAGAGAGGGAACAGAGATTATCCTCTCCAGGTATGAATTCATCCTTTTGAATTTCTTCTCTGCTTCCTTATTTTATCTTAATGGACTCTTTGGGTTCCTATGCTACAGCACTGAAACTCATGAGTTCATAGAAAATTAGAACTAAGAAGGACTTTGAGCCTTTTCTACCTGCTCTCCAGTTCAACAGATGAAATGTGGATGTTTATGAAATTGGAAAACTATGTTGTCTGTCCTCTAGTAATAGTACTGAGACAGTTCAAAACCACTGCCATACACTACGGGCTTGGTCTCTGACTTATTGTATGATCCAGGCCAAGTGATCTGAACTCATTAGGCCTTTGGTTTCTTACCCATGAGATGAACTGGTTGCTGTATGGCCTCCCAGTTCCCTCACAGTGTAGTGTCTGGAGTCTGGCCCAAATGCTCAGTGATGCATGTCACTTCCTTCCAATAGTAGGCAATAAAGCACTTGCTTACTTCACGAGTCCAGTAAGCTCACACTGTGTTATGTGGGACAGAACCAGCCCCTGGGAGGAGCCCTGCTTCCAAAAGCAGAAAACAGCAGGAGTTAAAGAGCCCTTAACCACACATTTCTCTGCTCCTTTTCTTCTGTCAATGCGGAAATCTTTGGAAGTGATTGTCTTGATTACTCTATAGATCTTCTTAATATCTCTTTTCTGTTTAATATATAATGTGTATCTAGCCAAAATTTGATAGTATTGTTTAGTGTTTTCTTTGTATTTGCTTTTAATTTAATTTTGCTTGTGTTAAGTGAAAATATCTTCCTAGTTTCAGGGCTCCTATAAGGATTGATTAAATATTAATTTTTAATGAAAAGGCTGATTTAAGGGGAAATATATTGCATAAATAATAATAGGAGCATGCACCAGTCATTTACTGATGTGTAACAAACCATTACAAAAGTCAGTGGCTCAAAACTCCATAATTCATTCAGATGACTCTTCCAGGGATGGGGAATTTTGACTGAACTTAGTTGAGCAGTTCTTCTGTTCCCTTATGCATCTGCAGTAGGCTTGTGGATTTCTTCTCAAGGAGCCTAAGAATGCCTTGTCAGAGTCATGTCTTTGGAGTCACAAAATACAACACATAAGATTTTAGAAGAAACCAGTTATATTGAAATGCAGTGTCACAACAAAAAATTTATGATTTGTAATATACTGGTTTTTTATTAACATGTTAGGTAATGAAACCTACTGGCAGGTTAACTAAGTACCACAATTCTGAATAGTGCTAAATGTAAATAATTTCAAGATCTTTCCAACTACTCTTGTGTGGTATAACATAGCTATTATTATGGTTCAGATCTGAAATGTCTCCTGAAAGTCTCATGTGCTTTCTTTTATTAATGGAAATCTTTATTAGTCTCATGTGTTTTGGAGGTGACTGGATCCCGGAGACGTGACCCTCATGAGTGGATTCACAGGAGGATGGGTTCATAGCTGAAAGTGTTGTTAGGTGGGCTCAGCTATGGGTAGACCTTGGGGACCATGACCCAGAAGAAGAGTATGTTCTTGTCCCTTCTCTCTGTGCTTCCTGGTTGAGAACCCGCCCCTGCAC
Organism: Petromus typicus; assembly: GCA_004026965.1. Lineage (NCBI taxonomy): Eukaryota > Metazoa > Chordata > Mammalia > Rodentia > Petromuridae > Petromus > Petromus typicus. The sequence continues at coordinate 35,311 of PVIR01009460.1, read as the reverse complement.
TCTGCCTCTTGGCCACCCTATGTCTGCCTTGGAGACAGCTGATCATGCATGGAAACAATGAGCCAAAAATAAACCTTTTCTCCTTTAAATCATGAAGGGCAAGTATTTTGTCCCAACAATGGGAAAGTTGGCTATTTTCGCTGGGTGCCAAAGTCAGATATTCTAATAAGGTAACTATCATTTGTTCCCTAAATTGATAATACAAACAGAGTAAATTTTTATTCAGAAGGCAGATAAATGAAAGATGCAGTATTTTTATTTTTAAAATTCATAGGTCTCTACTAAAATCTGCTCAAGGATTAGGACTATATTCCTTGAGTTCTTTTTTCCATTAGAAAAGCCAGTGTCATGATTCTAGGGGACACAGTGATTCCATTTTGCTGAATATTCTTTCAGATTTCTGTTGACTCTTATTGCTTGGGTTTTTAATGGGCTAAGTGTGTTCATCAGCACCCAGTGTTACACAAGGTTCTTCCTAGGCCAGGTCTTAGTGTCTCCACCATTATGCTGTCAGAGGAACGCCTCTGATCTTTTTCTTCTTTCCACAGGGACCATGTGAGGTCCTCGACATTATCCTTTAATATTCACACAGAGTTGTCTGATGGCTAAGATAACTTCTGCCTTTCTGTCATGGTTACTTATTCTGTGTAATCAATGGCTAGAAGATTGTTGGGTGAATATGAAGGTGAGTAAAAATATTTAAATAAGGAAGAGTAATGATGAGTGAAGAGATGAGCTCTTGGAACTTCTGGGTTGATGACAATTTGTGTCAATGCTTAGGAAATGGTGGAGGGGCTGCTGATACAAACCCAGAAAGCAAGAATTTTACCTATTCCATTCTGCAGTGGACTGGTTTCTGTTCTAACATTTACCTCTTTGATCAATTTTGATTTGTGTAGCACAAAGTGAGAGATACAGGTCTGTCTTCAATCTTCATCATGTGGATGACCAGTTTTCCAACACCATTTATTCAAGATGCTATTTTCCCTCCAGAGTACATCTTTGGCCCTTTTGACAAACATCAAATAGTTCACCGTGCTTGAGGTTGTTTCTGTCTCCTCTGTTCTGCTCCATTCATCCTCATGCCTGGTTTTTTGTTACTACCATGCTGATTTTATCACTGTTGCTTTCAATCACCCTGCTTTCAACTTGAGGCAGGGACTGTGATGCTTCCTACTTTGCTCTTGTTACTCAGGTTTGCTTTAGTTAGTCTAGGTCTGTTCAAGTCCCACGTCTATGACAGCACAATCCATAACAGCTAATCTTGAAATCAGCTTATATATCCAACACCACATAAATGGATAAAGAAAATATGGCATTTATACACAATGTAGTACCACTCTGCCATAAAAAATAAACTAAAGTCATACGTAGAAAAATGGATATATTGTGAGACCATACTGTTGGTGTACATAAGCTTAAATATCACATGGTTTCTTTTATAAGAAAAACACAAATTATAAATGAAGATGGAAATAAAAGATAATAAGAAATAGGGAGATGGAGCTTTCTCAAATGGGAAAGAAGGAGGAAATTCAGAGAAAGAGAATGGAAAACAGGAGTTAAAATATGCTTTGTAAACACACCAGAAATAATTTAAACATTATGTGCCACCAACATGTACTAACTTAAACAAACCTAGAAAAGAGCTATATTTCTTCCCATTCCATTGTACTTTCTGGAAAAAGCTGTGCCTCTTCTCTTCCCAGCTCATCCTTAAAGATCATGGAAGAAAACACAAAATGATTCAAAAAATGAATACAACCTGAAATCATTCACTTCTAAGGTTTTGTGATAGGTATTTATCATCTTTTGCTCTGTCTGATTGATTGGAGTGCAGACACCATGTGTTCCAGGGCACCTGACTATTATATTATTATTTAAACATTTGTAGTGCACAGAAATACTTTATCTAAGCAGACTGTGGTAGTGAAAATACAAGAATAGAGGAAAGTACAAAACAACCACTCCAAATAGGCACAGCTAGGTGATCTATAATGGCTGCAAAGTTTTTATCTGTTTGTCAGAATCAGAAACAGAGCTCTTGGGGGAAGAAAGAAAGAAGGCTATGCAAGTCAGCCAAGAACACTGCTATTTTAGGAAAAGTCGACAATGAAGAGGTTCCAATGGCTCTCACAGGGGTAAAAAAAAAAAAAAAAACCACAAAAACAAAAACATTTACTTGTGCCCCATTCCCATATTTCTCTGCTTCCAAAAATCCCAATTCATTCAAAGAATTATTCATTTCTCTTATTTATTTTGAGATTATGTAAGTAATAAATGTTTATCAGAAAAATATAAGCAATATGAGTAAAAAGAAAATTCTTTCCCCTTTATAAGTATGATCACTGAAGGTAATACTCTTTAATAATTTAGTATTAATATTAATTCTGAATTTTGAAACATACTACCACATACATATGTGGTTACATATGTAATTAAAATAGGCCTATTCTATACATAGCATTCTGCAATTTTCTTAGAGCAATTAAAATAACTGTCCCTCATCTTCTTCTGTCAGTGGTAGCAGAAATCTCACGTTTTCCTTGTCTGGCTGATCTCAACATTTATTAAACATTCATCCAATGCCTGGTACTTAGGTTGTTTCTCACTGAACAATTATTAGTTGATAGTTTTTATTCTCTATGGATACAGGGTAGGAATACAAGATATGTAAAGATCTGTCTGCTTTCTCAAATAGTTTGAGGCTGATTATGTGAGTTTGATATTTCGTGTAACAAATAACCTTCAGATTTTAGCAGAAAATGGCAAGAATTCCCAATGCCACAGAATCAAAATAGCACACAGAATCAAAATTGCCTAAAAAAGAAAGACATTGTATGAGAGTGTTTTCTCAGTAGAAAATCTACCATATCAAAACAGAATGGTTAAAGGGCAATTATTCATCGCATACAGATTTTGTTCTTACAAGTATTTGATTTATGAAGTACCCTTCTACCACTTAAATCCTGATTTCTGTATCAACAGCTATTTGATAGCATTTAGGACACCTGCAGAGAAAAAGAAAGCTTGAGTATTAGGAACTCCTGAAGTTTGGTTCTAAATTTTCATGTCCTGGAATATTCCAGTGGAAAAAATAAGTTGATATATATTTAAAAGGTCTTCAAGCTCTGTGTGCCAGGAGATTTTATCCTCCACCTCGTCCACCTCAGTCTCACCTGTCTTCAGGACTCTTAGCTATTTTTGCCTCTCTAGTTTTTATTTTGGAGACCAACTTCACGTAGGTTATCCTAACTGCCATGGCAAAGGTAGACATTGTGCAGAATGTACAGACAGCGTCTTGCCTCAAACCCACACCTCGAGCCTGTTGTCTTTGATATAAGGTTGCCTTCTTTGCTACTACTGAGTTTCAGCATCCTATGAGACCTGTCTGGCACTCACACAGGAGCACTGCAGGGTTCAGGGAGCGGATGCCTGCTGGGGCTGACATTCCATCAGCTGCATATAAGGTGCCAGATAAAGTCTCCTTCTCCTTCCTCCACACCTGCCAACTGTCTATTTTAGGACTCAGGAGCCCTCCCAGAAGATGTCCCCATGAGGTGGTATAATTGACTGGTTTTATGTTTACCCTGCCATCCTCTCTTCCCACCCCTTCCTGCCTTGCTTCCTCATCCCTAGCCTTGAACTCCCTGCACTTCCATAACTCAGGTCCAGTGAGGTGAGGATGTGCAGTGAATTGAACTACACAGTGTCCACTACCTTGCTCATAGCTGCCATTTACTGAGCACATACCAAGCACCCCACAATCACGTTAAATGCTTACTAAGTCCCTAAAAAATCACCTTACCACCAAAAGGTCATTGCTATTAATTTTTATTCTACAAGAAAGAAAGCTTCCAATGCACTGATGTATTTCTGTAGCTCTGGACACTTCAATTTCCTCCAGAAATAAAGCATTTATTTCAGTGTTTTGCAGCTTTGGGATTGAGTATGGCTGGTGATTTTCGATAAACATTGAATACATGATAGAAAATCCTCTAGATTGAAGCTTTTCTGTTGAAGATATATTGGTTTTTAAAGACAACCATTTATGAGTTCATACAAATGTCCACTGAGACGTTGGGTCATGCTCAGCAGAAGGCAGCCTGAGGCTGGTTACAGCCAGACAGGACACAAGAAAGATAAAGCAGCTGGGACCGATTAGGATGTAAAATAAAAGGAGTGAAATCCCAGGCAGACAGATTCTGGGAGACTTGGGTGCTTGTTTGTTGGAATTACTCCAGGACCTTGGAGAGTTCCTATAAGGGTTAGAGCCATGCCTTGTTTCTGTTCTTGGCTGGTTAAGTATTTCCACCATCCCAGCTTGCTCTTGTTTAGCTGGTTTGTTAATGGAGGGAAAATTTGTTAACAGAGGCAATGCCTGGATTATCACATTAATCCAAGTTTAATTCCATATCTGTTTCATGTGACAGGGCTGCACATTAGCTCATGTGAGTGTTCATGCTATCAAGGATCCTGGAGCCTAGCCCCCTTGTTTCTCCCCAGAAAGAATACTTGTGGATATGAAAGTGAATCCAAGGGATATACTTCAGAGTTGAACAAAGGAACATTGGCAAGATGGTCAGAATGTGAGTCCCAGGCAGAGCAAAAAGACAGTAAAGATATATATTGGGCAGATTACCAATGCTAGGACTTCTGGGAGGGTGGTACATGCCTTAGGGACACTCAATCAAGTGACAGACAGTCAGATATTTATATACATGGTTCTGTCAGTTATTTACTGAAAATTTTTCTGAGGGATTGCAAACCCCCACCACTACTGCACTACTTCTAGTGTGTCTGTCCTCTTGGGCTAAGTGAACATTCAGGGCTGCAAAAAGGCCTCCCTGCAGGCAGAAGCACGAGATGTCTCAGGAATGTAGCTTGTGTAGGAGATGTGGATGGCTCACCACCAACATCTGTTCCCCTGAGTAATATTGTTAAGTGATGTCTTTTTTTTTTAATTGAAATCTTTATTGGTACATTACATATATGCATCATGATTGCACTCCATAATGGGGATTTGTACCAGTATAAGACACAACTTAATTCTCATCTTTTCCCATAGCCCTACCCACCCTACCACCCCCCTATATACATAAAATTTGTTTCCTTTCTTTTTTGTTATAATCTCATTATTTTTCCCCCTTCATCCTATTTTACTTTGAGCATTTTCTATTTCACAATATATAACATACAATGCTAGTACTCATTTACATCTTTATTTTCTCATACCAGAGAAAAGATGCAATATGTATCTATCACCTATCTGTGAGTGATGTCTTGATAGATGCTTTCTTCCAGAGTCCCGGCTTAGACATGGTTTCAGAGATTTATCTAATTCCTTACTCAGTGATTCACAGCTAATCAGGGAAACATTTGAGACAAAGTTTGCAGTCTAGGACACTGTGGTCATCCAGCACAAAGTGCAAATGGCTGAAAGCGGCAAGAGGCAGCTAAGGTACTCAAGAAATGGGACAACATTTTTTTCTGCCCATCAATCCTTCCATGTTCTATTCTAGGCCACACTCATTTTGTTAGTGATTCTTTGTCTGAGGTCCCTGCTAGGTATACACATGACAAAATTGAAAGCATCATATCATAGACACATATGTGCACCCATGCTTGTAGCAGCTGAGTTCATAGTAGCTAAATCTTGGAAACAGCTCAAATGCCCATCAATGAGAGATTGGATAAAGATGTGAGGTTTTTTTTTTTTTTTTAATGAAATGGAGTATTCCTCAGCCATAAGGAATAAATTTGAGTCATTTATACTCAAATGGATATACCTCAAGGACATACTCATAAGTGAAATAAATAGGACACAGATGTGTGAATATCATATTGTTTCTTTAGTATGACAATCTGAGGTGTAAATGATGTCCAGAATGTATGATAGGTATTGTGGGTTAGGAAGGAAATGTTCAAAGGGAAAAGGGAAGGGGGAAATAGAGGAAAGGAAAAAAAGAAGGGAAAGAAAAAATTTGATGGCTAAAAACATGGAATCAAAGCATATATATATATATGTATATATTATAGGGGTGGAGATTGTAGCAAGGGTAGAGAAATGGAAAAAAAATGAGAATCAAGCAATTGCCTGTCCCAGTGCAGTTTCTTGATGTTGAATGTAATCATAATGTTGAATGTGTATCTAAAATGGACCAAAGGGTTTTCTTTTATTCTGTGATAGAATAGCTATCTCCTCACTTTCTCATTATTTTCTTCATTTAAAAATATATTTTTAAATTACATATATGTTAATAAAAATATTCCCCCTTAAAGTCAAATTATCAAATACAATAAAAGCTTGGGTTGTGAGTAACTTGTTCATGAGTGTTCTGCAAGATGAGAAAACATTTCTAATAAGTTTTAACTTGTTAAATTTTATCTTATAACATGAGTAGTACATCATGCCAAATGTCACAGGATCACAACTGAGCCAAGGACTCTTTCTCAATTTCTCCCACTGTCTGCCTCTCTCTCTTTTAGGGCAAGACTGTGGGTGATTGTCAGCAAGAGCTTATGGAGGAGATCTTGTCTGAAAAGGAGCAGAAAGAGGTAGAGAAATCCCTCATTTCAAATGAGGAAAAGAACACGTGTAAAATGGGGGAAACTGTAAAATTTTGTAGCGAAGCACCACCCAGCCAAAGATGTAGTAGTGTGAGTGATGGAGCTATTTAAGGACAATTCACATTTCTATGAAATCCTCAAAAAGAGGGAAGAGTAAATGTCATTGGATAGGTTTCTTTTTAAAGTTACATGAAAAGAAGAACACTGTACTGAGCTAAGAGAGCCGTGATTCTGTCAGTGAGGGTGAAAGTGGTCCTACACAATGACCTTCCTCCTCTTGTCTCCTTTATGCCAGCCAGGAAGGTTTTTCAAAGGTAAATATAGATTAATTCATCTATTTTTCTTTATATTTTGTATTATCCTTATTATTTTGTACTGTTACAGAATTGAAATTATGTTTATATCTATTTGGATCATAAAATGATCAAAATATCTGATATTAGTTATGGGAAAATTTTTTTATATATAAGTGCTTTGGACTACAAGTATGTTTCCAGAATTAATTATACTGTTAAACCCAGCTTTCATGATACAGTAAATAACTTGAAAAAGAAATAAAATGAGCACAGAAAATTTACTCTCTGACTTCAACAATTGTTCCTACATTTTTTACATTATCTTTATTGGTACATTAAATATACACATCATGATTGCATTCCATAATGGGGATTTGTACCAGTATAAGACACAACTTAATTCTCATTTTTTCCCATAGCCCCACCCACCCTACCACCCCCCCATATATATAAAATTTGTTTCCTTACTTTTTTGTTACAATCTCAACATTGTCCCCTTTCACCTTATTTTACATT
>PVIR01009460.1:0-27829 GCA_004026965.1 Petromus typicus | reverse complement strand
ATGGCAGAGTAGTACTCCATTCTGTAGAAGAACCACAGCTTTTTTATCCAGTCTCCAGTTGACGGACACTTGGGTTGTTTCCAAGATGTAGCAATCACAATGTTCCTACATTTTTTGTTTCTCTTTGTATGATTATATTTTTATTCACTAATATTATTATTATTATTATATTTTATCATTTATTTCCTAAAGCAATGATATTCTCCATAGAAACCCAGTATGACTATTCCATCTAACAAAATTCAAACTTTGTGGTATTATGTAGTAACTAGACTACAGTAAACTTTCTCCATTGTTACTCACGATACTTTTACAGTAGAGTTTTTTAAACCTGAAGTCAGCACATTTTTATCTATAGCAATCTTCCTCCCACTTATGTTTACCTATTTGAATCTAGGGATCACTCCAGCTGATTTCTCCATCTCCTCAAGATGTCTAACTTGTTCCCATCTCCCTTATACCTTTCATAGGCTAATAAATGAGATCCAACTGCTTGATTCCATTGCAATCATGGAAACTCTGCTGGAAGTGATCCTTCATAGAGAACTCTGTCTGTTTCACTTTGCGGTGCACCAGAAGGCACAGGAGGCCAGATGATCCCATACTTGTAACTGTTGCTGTTGGTCAAGGTGGTGACCTGTGGATTTCTTTATCATAGTGGCACAATCCCCCTAGCTATCAGCTATCTATGGAGTGATAGTAAGGCACTGGCTCAAGTACTTTTTATAACTAAAAGTTGCTAAAAATATATTAAGGTAAGTTCTGATTTCTGCAAGCTATCACTAATTGCTCACATAACATTCACCTCTTAGTTTCTGTATAACAATTGTATTCAACAAGAGTATGATCAGCACATTATATCCTGAGGTCCCTGCTAGGGATTAGGGCAATCCTTGTTTCAGTAAGTGAAGTTTTATGGGGTATAGCTGCTCATACTCATTCACCTCTGTGTTGCCTGTGACTGTTTCTGCTCTATAGTGGCAGAACCGAGTATTGTAGTAGAGGTCATCTGGCCCTTTAGATATGAACTAACCTATTTCCTAGGTTTTCCTGAGTTCTAACATTGTAACTTGTATTTTCCTGGGAGAGGACCCAACTCCAAGCCTAGCAAGGAAATATTCAGATTTTGTTCTTTCAATAGGTTCTTTTGAGGAGTAATTGGCACAAAATAAACTGTACACATTTGAGAAACTTGATAAATTTGACACATACATACATTAATGCCATCAAGATACTGAATGTGTCACCCACAAAAAATATTTTATACTCTTTCCTTTCAGACAGCTGTGGACTTTACTGCTATGAAATTAGTTTTCATCTCCTGGACTTGTATCTCAAAGGAATCATAACAGTATATACTCTCTTTTTGTTTGTTTTCTTTCATACACCATAAACATTTGGAAATATATACACATTGCTACATGCTTCCTTTTCATTGTTGAATAACATTCCATTGCAAGAATACATTACAGTCTCTTGGTTTGTCAGTTAGTGGCAGGCATGTGATTTGGGTACAATTTTATGATATTAGAAAATAAACCTGTTATAAACATCTGTGTACAAGTTATTATATGCACATAATGTTTTATTTTTCTTGAGTAAATACCTAGATGTGAATTGTCTAAATCACATGTACACATATATTTCACTATTTAGAATTGGATGCATCTTAAAAGTTTTTGTAAAGACTTCACACTTATAAGTGTTTATTGTTAGGGTTATGTCTCATTGTAACACCTAACTTTCAAGTATCAAGATGGAAAAACACCTACAGTCAAAATAAACCCACAAATTGGTAATTTACATTCATAAATAAGATAGACCTATATAGAAACTGATGTAAGTATATATTAGAGATTATATAAGTATTTTAGTCTGAGATACTTAATAATGTTATGATATATTTAAAAGATTAATTACAGTAATTAAAGATACTACATAAATTAAAAAGGCTGAGAAGGCTGTAGTCTAAATCTTATATTTCCAAAAACCAGGCTCCCCTTGGAATACAGCCATGAGAGCAGGAATTGCACAGTATTGAGGATTCTATATCTGAGCTGAGCCAGCCAAGGGTCTTCTCTTGATGCTGAGGGATTTCACCAGTGGGAGCACTTTGGTGGCAATCTCCAGGTAGCGTTTCTGGCTGGGTTTCCAGAAAGAGTCGTTATCTAAGTTTGTCTTTGTATGTTTGCATTACCATGAGACAGGACCATGCTGAGACAGGTCCTGGTGAAGCGTCCATGATGAAGAAAGAAGCAGGTGTGAAGCAGGCAAGGCCTAGAGAACAGGGGCCATTCTCAGCAGACCACACCATACCCTCTGCATGCAGCCTCCAGACCAGAGCAGAAGGTGCCTTTACCCCTAGTGTTGAAAGTGATCATAATGTATATATAACATGTACCAATAAAATCAATTAAAAAAAAAAAAGAATGTGCTTCCAATGGCTGCTCATGCAAGCTCTTGCATTGGCCAAACCATGAGACTATGCAGAATTAGGCAGTTAAGGACTCAGGAATCAGAGGCTATGGGAAAAGCAAACAAATGTCCGGCTGCATCATCGGTGATGTGTGATTTAAGAAACAGTCTCTTCGGCACTCTTGACAGGCAACCAAATCTTAAAATCCACATTAGCTTTATATACTAACATCTAATAGGAAATATTATGTTTTTTCCACTTGTCCTCCAGTTCTCCAAAAGAAACATCACAGCAGCAGCATGCCCTTTCAGAGCATCATATTCTGGGCATGTGTTGACTATTTGCCTTGTACCTGGTAGGCCTTACTTTGTTCCCTTGCAGGAGATGGTGTCTCCCAGATTCCTTCTCTGTCCTTCCTCATTTTCCTTTGATACAGTTGTTGTCAGGAGATACATTGTACTACTCCTCCTGGGACTTGTACCCAGTTTAACACACATTAAAGATTCTTGGCTTCAACCCATGTCACTACAGTGTTTGCCTGGAGGGGCTTTTCCATTTTCATCATTTCTTCGATATTTTCTACATTCAACATTGGATATTTGACCATGAGGAGTGGTCAAAAAGTATTTTCTGAAAAAGTATTTTCAAGTGCTTTCTGAGTGGCCATGCCATGAGAGAAGTAGTCAGGGACTAACATCCCCTCAGGCCTCCTGAAGGCTGACCGCAATTGTGGAGAGGAGGGGCCGCCCAGCTCTCTGCTGCCCTGCACTTTTGTGTCTCCCCTCCACCATCCACATTCTCCAGGCTCCAGGTTCTACCCAGCTTTAGCAGGGAAAGAACATACAATCACGGAATGGCAAATTTCCTTCTACAACTTCCACACTGTGAGTGAAAACTACATTATTTTTGTTCACATTTCTGAGTGAGTGGGCAACAACATCAAGTAGAGAAGACCTTCCTAACAAGAGTCTGGCAGGCCTGGGGCTGTACCTCAAGGGTTTCATGCCTTCCTGACAAGCTCAAGCTCCTGAGTTTGATTCCTGATACTTGGGTGGAGGTGAAAATATCTTATACTGGGCATGGTGGCTGATGCCTATGATTCCAGCACTTGGGAGGCAAAAACAGTAGGATTTCTGAGTTTGAGGCCAGCCAGGGCTACATAGTGAGTTCAGGGCCAGCCTAAACTACAAAGTGAGACCCTATCTAAAAAAAAAAACACTTAAAAAAACTAAAAAACAAAAATTTAAGAAGAGTCTGACAGAGGGTAAAGAATACAAAATAGAGCATTTATCACAATCCCTTCAATTACAGATAATGTTTCATCTTATTTTTAAGGCCTAATTCATACCCTTCTAAAATTCACTTTTTTGTGGTATCCAGTTGTACGAATTGGAACAGATGCTTTCTGTTTGGGAAGCATTACCTCAGCAAGATATGGACATTTCACATCATCCTGAAATGTTCCCCATGTCCTTCACTGTCATCTTCTCCATGGCTGAAGAATGCCAATGTCTTTGTAACTTTAGTTTTCCTTTTCTAGAATGTCATAGAAATGAAATTGTAAAAATGTCATAATGCTTGGGACATTCAATCACATGGATGCAGCCTCAATACTGCTGTTCTTTTGATTATTATTCGTATTCCATTTCAGAGACTTAGTATTTCACCCCTTTACCAGCCTCTGGATAGTGGGCTGGACTCGGTTTTAAGGATTTGAATCAGGTTTGATGGATTCTGAATAAAGCTACTGCAAGTGTTTAGGGACTATTCTCTGTGTGGACTTGTCTCTCGAGTAAGTGCCTAGGTGTGCAATCACTGGAGTATATGGTGAACATTCCAAGAAGTGGCTGAACCTCTTGCCCAAGTGGCCATACCTGTTTGTATTACCAGCAGCAATATGGAGAGTAGCTCCTCATCTTCAGTTACCTGCCCCATCCCCATTGTTTTTCACTAATGCTCTTAGACAGGTACTTATTCACCATCTGTACTTCTCTCCTGCCCATTTGTTACAGGGCTATTTGTTTTCATATTGCTGAGTTTGGCACATTCTTTACATATTCTAGAGAGAGCAAAAGTTTTAAATGTGAATCAGATCAAATTTATTTTTCCCATTCCAGGGTTTATGTTAACATTTATTTGCTTTGGTTGATTTCTTATAGTTTAAGCTTCTGCATCCAAATTATTTTCTTCACCTTGGTAGGTTTTATGGAAGAAAATATGTCTTGCTTTCTAGACACAACTCTAGGACAAGTCATTTAGTGTTCGCGCCATTTAGTTTTCATTTTCTGTTAAATGGAAACAACAGTTTCTTTTCTAGAGGGAGATTGTTGTGTTGCCTCTTGGTAAAAATCAAGATATTTTCCTAATGAGTGACAAGATCATTGTGCTTTGAGTTTTATGTCAGCAACGGCAGTTGGAGGGCAAGAGGAAATGGGGTCTTACAGCAAAACTCTGCTGGAATAATGTGTGCCTGGAAGCCAGATCTGCAGGAATGTGGGGAGCAGTGAGGACCAAGAAAACTCAGAGTGAGACACTTTGTGGGCTAATCCAGACTCCAGGGCAGGAAGGGAGGATCTGGGCAGCAGGCATAAGGAGATAGAAATTTTCATGCAGCTCAAGACCATAATGCTAGCTGAAACCAGTCACTCAAGCATAAATACCACACAATTCTCCTATATGAGAAACCCAAAGTATAAATAAGTTAAAGAGTATAGTGAAAGATGGATAATAGAGAATGGAAAGACAGATCTTTTGTATATGACAAGTGGACCAAGGGATGGACAGGAGAAAGGGAAAGTGAAAAGAATCGAGAGGTGTTGCATACTTGTCCCGGTGCTCTGGGAGGACTTGAACATCATGTACCACAAATGTGAATTTGTATCTACATTTTACATTTTTATTAATACATGTTTGTCATGCATAATGAACACATTCATCACGGGGGATTTGTACACATACATAACACATCTCAGTCCTGTTTTCTGCCCCTTTCCTCTTCTTTCCCTATATTCCTTCTCCTCTCTTCTCACAAAAGCTCTATCTTCATTTTTTTTTAAGACAAGAGAAGTATACTCAGGACAGAAATACAGAACATATTACTGTTCAACAACCTCAAGGTAATGCCCATGTACTGGAAACAAAAGTGGAAAAAAACCTCAGGAGTTTCTGTTCATTGACAATATTATTAGGAAGGTACTATTCTATGAAAGTCTTGCCTGGTCTCATTTCTCTTCAATGGACTCAATCGCAAGTAGTTAGAAAGGAAGTTTTCTCTGGAATCTGGGGCACTTTCTCCTTCACCCTGGAGTCCTTACTGTGTGCTGGACCCAGAGCTGGGAATGTTACTGGTTCCCCACATCTGCTCTCCACACCCCTGTGTGCACCTCCAGTGACTCCAGGGTTACCGGAAACTGGAGCCACCCTCATGAGGAAACCAGGTGGAGGTGACCTCGTTGATGGCAGAGCGACTCTGCTGGGCCAGAATGGCTGCTCAAAACCACATCTCATTTTATCTCACGCTAGGACAGCAAGGCCTCCAAGAGCAGAGTCACCTTTCTTAGGTGTGTCACTGTGCAGCCCTTTGACTCTGCCGATCTCGCATGACAGGAAGGCTTGAGGTCCTGGTGTGGCCCTCTCATCCCTGCCCACTCTCGCCAGCTTCCATTAGAGTCATTTTCACCACCCACCTCACAAGCAAATTGTGCTTCACTGTTCAAGTAGCATGGGATAAGATCTTATCAGACGGGACTTCACCAGCTGGAACCAGAGAAAAAAATATGTCCATCTGGCCTGGGCAACGTGCCCTCCTGGAAAATTACTGAATAGCGCCAAACTCTATAAAAATACATTCCTTAAAATGCCAGCAGAAGGCACAGACTTCTGGAGAAATGAAGACATTATGCAGCCCGTGTGAAGTCCCCCATTCGTCACCAACCTTAGGTAACAGGAATAAATGCCCACCTAGCCTCCGTGCCAGGAACATTAATAATCCGTTCATGGGTGCTGTCACCCAGGAATGTCCTGGCCATGATTCAGAGTCCAGGCATGAGAGAACACGATGTAAATGCTCCATGCCTGGAGAGTAATGAGGCATTTGTCCTGCGTGAGTTGGGGATCAGTAGCAACCCCTGAGCTTCAAGGAGGTGGGGAGCAGTGACTTGGGGGTGGGGGATCCCTGCAAGGTAAGGACAGAATGCTGAGAGAAGTCTGACTGCCTGCCTCCCACCTTCAGCACAACCTTCATGGAGAGTGTTGCTTGTCTCTGCTTCTGAAGCGGAAAGCCTTCAGACTAATGCCCATCAATGCCCTCTGCCCTCATGCCCACCATCACTGCTGGCCCTGGAGGTTGCAATGCTTCTCAACTCGCCTCCTTCTCATGACTCATCTTAGCCTCAGCAGTGGCCCCCAAGAGTTCTCACGCTGAAGTCCTGACCCTCCGTGCCTCGGTGTGTGACTATTTGGAGGCGGTGTCTCTAAAGAAGTATCTCAGTTGACAGGAGAAGTTAAGATGGATCAGGAGTGGATCCTAATCCAACCCCATGGACACTCTCAGAAGCAGTGGAAATTGGGACACAGTGCCATGAGGAAAGGCCATGTGAGGACACAAGGGAAAAGTGACCATCAGCAGACCAGGGAGAGAGGACACAGAGGAAGCCTCCCCAACAGACACCTAGTCTCAGCTTGCAGTAGTGAAATCTTGCTTCAGCCCCCATGCTGTGGTATTTTGTCCTGGAATCTAATAAAACAATACACATTAGGACCCATCAAATCACCTCTCTCCATTCCTCAGGTGCTGCTGTTGTCAAGACTGACAGAGTGTAAAGGCCTGATGATGGTGGTGAAGAGACTTCAGTGTGATCCCTTCCCACCCTGCCTCCTGTGTTCCTGGCTGATGTGCTCACCTGGCTCACTTGCATTGGCCCACAGCCTCTCACCTGTTCACCTGTGCTTGTCTCATGATCACTGACCCCCTTATCTTCTTAGTGAGGCCTTCTCAATTTTCCCAGCCAGAGAGACAACCTTCTCTAACATTCCTCTTTCACAGGACATCCCATATCTACTCACTTCCTAGTTATCTCTGCAACATGTTCTCCTATATGGTCAGGAGCTATGCCTGACTCAGCTTTGCATTCCTTCTACTCACTAGCATAATGCTTTGCATGTTATAAGTTCTCCTGCCATATTTGTTGATCATAGAAGAAATAATTTGTGGGCCATACAAGCTGTGTGATCCACCACCTACTTGGGAACATTTGTGTTTTAAAAGTTGACATGAGGTACAAAAATAAGCAAGTTTTTATGATCAAACAGATCTGGCTACCACTGATGACTACATCATTTCCTCTTGTCTTCAGTGTGTTCTTTTCCTTCACTGATTCTTGGCCATCTCTAAATGGGATATTTCTGCCTAATTTATGGGACTGTTGAATGAATTAGAGAAGGTGACTGGCAATGTCTACACTAAAAAAAAATGAGTTCTTTTCTCCTCTATAATGTGCCAATGCTCAACCTACAATGAGGAAGTTTCAGCAGGATGGTTTCAAGCATCAGGGGCACCTGGCTGAGTCAGTCATCTCTGTGGAAACTCCCACCCTCCCAGGGGCCACACTGTCCTGTAGCCAACCAGGTGAACACTGCCCCCCAGCCCCACCCCTTGTCCTCCATGCTGAGTAGAAGGCGGGCAGAGACACTCTCAGTTGCTCTAGTCTTTAGCTCCGAGGTGGAAATTGGTTTGCCACTCAAGCTGTTGTACATGGCCCCTTCACAGGCCTTTGTAGATCCATGTAGAGCAGCACAAAGACTTTGTTACCAGACCACCCACACTGCCAGTAGAAGTGGAACAGGTGGTGCTGCCTCTCCATGTCAGTGCTCCAGCCACAACCTGTGCTCTCTCCATGGTCTCTGTAGTGCCATGTGGTCTGTAAAGTGTTTTGATGTGTCTTGGAAGCATAATGCAGGTCCAAGTTTTCATGTTTCTGTTGGTGAATTCACAAAGAGAATAGTTCGAAGTACAGTGCTCAAGGACCATCTCCCATCACCAAGTATCAGAACACTGAGATACATCTTGTGGAGTAAATAAAAGTATTCAATGGGTTTCACTTAGCACAAATCATGTTACTATTGGTCATGAGTTCAATGTTCGCGACTCAATGTTAATGGTGTCTTTAAACAGAAACAAAAATGAAATAAGGTTGATGATAGTGCTGTGACCCTAAAGTCTTTCAAGAACCTAGTCATGCAGTTTTCCTAAGAACAAAGTGTTCATATTCACTGATTTGCTTTTCACAGTGGCTTTGTACGACATGAGTAAAACAAATAATGAGAACTGTCTAGATTTGGTATAAAATGCAGTACAGAGTTAGAAGTAGTGTTTGAGACTCGAGACTTATCAAGAAAATGTCTTAAATGGCAGTGGCTAAAACAGTAGGTAAGCTTTACAATCTTTTTAAAAAATTTTTTTAATCTTTATTGGTACATTACATATATGCATCATGATTGCACTCCATAAGGGGGATTTGTACCAGTATAAGACACAACTTAATTCTCACTTTTTCCCATAGCCCTACCCAGCCTACCACCCCCCCATATACATAAAATTTGTTTCCTTACTTTTTTGTCACAATCTCATCAAAGCTTTACAATCTTTACAGGTGATTTTGGAGACAAAGCAAGGTGTGTATGTATGTGTGTGTGTATAAAAATCAGTTGGAGTGTTGTATCTACAGTTATTTTGTCACTAGAATACCTATCATGGAAAGAAAAACAACTGCATATTTTATAATTAAAATTCTTCCCTTTGTCTGATGAATTAAACCCACTTCTCTGTGCACATCCACAATTGTGCCCTTCTCTCTATTTGAAGTGCAGCTGAAAAAGCACAGATTGGGAGGTGGGAGATTTGAGTTCCAGCTCCAATTTGCCACCAACTGCTTGACATTTGTGCCTCAGTTTCCTCAGTGATTAGATGTAGCGTAAAAATACCACACCAGCTTTATTCGGATAATAAGGTCACTGGTGGTAGGTGAATAGATTATATGTCAGGAGAAACCTTTGAGGCTGTAATGATGCAAAGTGTGAACACAGCAGAAATAGAAATTGCCTCTGAATTGCTGGGAATCCAAGCCTGAAATAATTCTTGGAAGAAAGTCACTGAGGACCACACAAGTGTCACACTGCTCTTCATGGTTTAAGAACCCTGGCTGCAATAAGAAATGTTACAAAAGGAAAATAATTCCTAGCACTCGATACCAGTCATTTTTTTATGGAAGTCCATTTTTGTTCTCATCTGGGTGCACAAATGTTTCACAAATATTGCAGGTCCTCCTTCAGTGACAGTCCTGAAAAGAAAACAACCACCGCAATCACCATCCCTGCTTCTACTACCCAAGACTTTTGGGCTGGAAATGGAAGGGTCTGCGTGATTAATCAATTCTGGTCTCAGATATCTGTGTACTCAGTACATGCTCAGCGTATTTTAAATATTTGGGGGGGGGCACCCAACAGCTTGGAGTCTAATCTCCCTTTGAGGAGATAACAATGCAGTTGGGGAAAGAAGTAAATGGCACTTAAGAGCTGCTAAATAGAGCAGGCAAGTAGTACAAGCGATGTCATGGGCAGATTTGTGACAAATGCTGACAGGATGTCAAGATTTCAGAGAAGTGAGAGATGAGAGGAGGCTGAACTAATCATTGAATTTCCTGTTAAAAAAAAGAACTTGGGCATTGATAACTGATAAAATTTGGATGAGAAAAGAGATGGGGATGGCTCTACAAGGGGAAACATGGGCTCAGGAGCTCACACAAATCTATGAGGGGGGCTATCTAGTCTTCCTCATTAGTGCAGCTCATTTTGTGATGCTGAGTAGGCTCAGACTGGTGTCATGAATATGTGGATCACATTGCTACAGTCACTAGAGCTCCATGCCTGCCCCCTTTGGGAACACAGGGCCTTCAACATGTGTGAATCCTACACACATATAAATACTGAAAATAAGAACCTTCTAACTTGATATGCTTGACATACAGTGAAAGGTCTTTCCCTAAGAATTAGGGAATTTAGGAAACACTGTATGCCACATCACTGGAGAGTTGCAAAGCACTTTAGTGGATGCACAGATTGTTATGAGTGACCCAGGCCTGTTCCTGCCCCTGTTTTATAAGAATCTCTGATGGCTGGATGCAACACACAGACAGTAAGATGATGTAAGAACTCTACTAGTTGACAGGTGTGATGAATGAAGGCTGCCATGTGGGCCCCGATCTGGGGACAGAATAACAGCACATGGAAGTCATAGGGCAATTTGAGCTCATCAAGCAGCATTTCAAGGATTCTCAATGAATGAGCTAATTTGAATAACTTTGTGGGTTCAAGGCAGAATTGGGAGAAGACACAAGACCACTCCTTCCTCTTCTCAGTGTGTGCCTGGGATTAATCTTAATTTCTTTGAGTAGAAATATTCTCTGTGTACATACCTATTTAACATCTCTTGAAAGAAGCGAAGTCATTTCATATGAGCAGGAAACAACTTGAAGTTAGTAGATACCATGGGTAGCTAACGAGGTTGGGAAGTTCAAGGTCAAACTTTGCTCCTGAGATTCTTCTATTTGGGAACACTTGATAGGAAAATTTTGTGCTCCAGCCCTGCTGGGCCCAAGGAGGCCAGACCAGGGAGTGGGCTTTGCTCTTGATGCAGCCAGGTGCGGCATCTTCTGTTCTTTGAAAGACAGTCTTTTCTGCCTCATTTTTGCAACTTGAGTTCCTGCAGGTGATCCAGAGAAACCTGTCCCACTTCCAGGCTCTTCTGCAGCTTTGCAAACAAGCCCCTCACCCCAAGAAGACACCAAATGCAGCCTGAAGCCACATCATTTGCTGTGCAGTAGTCTGGGCTTCCTTTGCTAAGCTCTTGACAGAATCCACAGCTGCCTTCCCAGTGCAGCTGGCAGTGGGTGTGTTGAAGGTGGCGGCCTTTTCTTTTCTTATCCAACTGCTTTTATTATCCACATGCTCTTGAGCAGGGAACCAAGAAATGCTGCCAAAGCAGAGACTGTGGCTGTAACTCTGGAGAGCGATGGGTGTTTAAAGCAGGTCTGATTTTAATCTGAGCTTTTCCCCAAAGGGTTTAGCAGAAAGAAATACAATATTAAAAATCATACAGACTTTCTGTTTTCCTAAGAATGATAGAAACAAAGTATACAAATAAAAATCATGACTAAAAATGTAATCTGAATTTTAAGCCACGTATTTGTTCCTTTTGCTTTTGTGGGTGGAGTTCAGTCAGACCTTTGGGAGATTTCGGTGAGGAGTGACAGCTGGCCCAAGGTGGACCCAACTTTCTGACAGTTGTGTTTGGGGAATCTGAAGGAGGCAGAGGTCAGATGAGGTAGGAGAACTGACCTCAAACTTCATTTGCAGAATTAACACTGAAGTTCCTTTGAGCCCACTCGGCTCTCCCAGCTCCCTTCTTATACTGATCACAGCTTCTGCTTGTCATTTACCTTTGAATCCATGTGCCCTGTCATCCTACTCTGTCACTCGCATCTTACTCTTTTGTTTTGTTTTGGGTTAATACACAATTTTGAAAACATTTTGATGGAAGACCTTTTACTATTCCTATTGGTTGCTTTAGTCTAAATGTGTGCCTCCCTCCAAAGTTCATCACTGAAATCTGATCACATATGTGATGGTGGTAGGAGATGAAGTCTATGAGAAATGATAAGGATAAGATGAATGCCTTCATCGAAAATGCCCCAGATAGTGCCAGCCTCCCTTCCATTATGAGAAAAAGTACCAAGGGGGAATCATCTAGGAACCAAAAATCAGGCCTGTACCAGATACTGGACCTGTCAAAGCTTTTGTCTTGAATGTCCCACCCTCCAGAACTGTGAGAATTACATTTCTATTCTCTATAAACTACTAGTTGCTAGTACTTTGTAAAAGTCACCGAAGAAGATTAAGACATTGCTTCTCCAGGGAACATTTCTCCAGCCTGGACACCTTATACTTAGCTACCAGTGAGCATTGGAGACAACCTTCTTCTGTCCAGGCTTAACTTTGAGACTTCCTATTTAAAATCCTCTTCCTAAGATATTTCACAATCTAGACACTTTTATACCTTCTGCTCTGACCCTGAAGTAATCTCTGTCTCCCCCTTCCTGCTCTTTATATGAAAACTCTGAAACTTCAGAAGAAAGGCATGGCATAGATCCCAGTCTGCACACCTAAGACTATCCACCATGTGACCAGCATGTGTCCTTACCCACTGCTGTTGCTTTCCTCTTTATGGAACAAAGGAAAGGGAGTGTCCATGACTTCACTTTTGAGCAGGTTCACTTATTCATCTGCTATACATATGTTCTGTGAGCAGATTCTGTAGCAGAGTCCAGGGTACATTAGTTAAGAAGACAAACAAAATCTCTGTTTGTGGAAGACTCATGTCACCAATAACAAAAAAAGTAAGAATGATAATTACAATGGAAATTAAATCAGATAGGTTGCTGTACTTTATCAGGGTAAAAAGGGATGCTATTCAGATAGAGTTACCAAGTAAGAGATTTATGGAAGAACGTTATTTACAGTAAAATATAAAAAAAAGAGAAGGAGATTGGTACAAGGTAGTGTCTTTGGAAGGAATGAGTAGAGGGTGCTAAAAATGCAGAGGAGCAGACTACACCCAGTGAGAGAGGTCATCATTTCTGCTCACCTCCCTTTCTTTTTGGCAAGGGACAACAGAGGGATGTACATTAGACAACTTTCCATCTCTCCTTCTTCTACTCAACACTGTAGTGGAAATCTTAGCCAATGCATTAAGGCAAGAAAAATAAATAAGGTTGTAAACGTTGGAAAATTAAAGTAAAACCATATTTGTTGAAAACATATTGTAAAATGAAGAAAATGTCAAGGACTTAATACGCAGAACAAGTTCATAAATTTATCAGATTACAGAGCATGCATTTAATATTAAAAAGTGTATTTTTGGGCCAGGGATTTAGCTCATTGCTTCTGGCACCTGTCTTGCAAGCGCAAGAACCCGGGTTCGATCCCCAGTTAACCACATACAATACTGGGTGTGGAGACTCATGCCCAGCAGCAACCAGTACCACATACCACAGTGCCGGGCATGGTGGCTCATGCCTGTAATCCCAGCACTTGGGAGGCAGAGGCAGGAGGATTGAACTCAGGGCCAGCGTGAACTACAAAGTGAGACCTTGTCTCAAAAAAAAAGTGTATTTTTACTCTTATAAGAAAATATTGTGGAAATTATAGTGAGTATGACAATTTATCGATACAAAACATCAAAAACTATCAATTGTATTGTGATAAATACAATAAAAATATGCACTATTTGATTTAAAGACATAAATTTGTAATAATAAGACAGTGAAGCATTCATGTCATGACTGACATGTAGATAGATAGAGAAGCCTACAAGGTCTAGAAATAACATGGTAAACAGGGATTCTAAATAAATTACAAAATAAGATCCAATAAAGAAAGAAAATTCATTTTGATAAATGGTGATGATGCAGCTGGGTATCTATATTAGGCAGCTCTCCCACTGGTGGGAGAAACTACCTGATATCCACAACTTAAAGAAGGAGAGGCATGGTCTGGGGATTTAGCTCAGTGTTTCCAGGGCCTGTCTTGCAAATGCAAGGACCTGGGTTGGATCCCCGGTAACCACATACATTACTGGGCATGGAGACTCACCCCAGCAGCAATCAGTATCACATACCACAGTGCCAGGCATGGTGGCTCACGTCTGTAATCCCAGCACTTGGGAGGCAGAGGCAGGAGGATTGCTGTGATGTGAGTTTGAGGCTGAACTCAGAGCCAGCCTAAACTATAAAGGGAGAACCTGTCTCAAAAAAAAAAAAAAAAAAAAAAAAAAGGAGAGGCATGATCTGGCTCATGGTTTCAGCAGTTCAGTCCATGGACAGCTAACTCCAAGGCAGAAACATCATGGGAGAAGGAGCTTGGTAGAGCAAAACTGCTTAGTTTATGGGGATCTCTGCTTTACAGAGAAAAGGCCAGGGTTCAGATACAGTACCCAAAGCTATGCTTCTATGACCCACCCAGACATACTCAGAAGTGTGCTTTACCAGTTCCTCAACTCACTATCTAATAATACTGTACCTTTAAAAAAATTCATTTAATGTAAAATAGGGTGAAGAGGGAAAATGTTGAGATTGTAACAAAAAAGTAAGGAAACAAATTTTATGTATATGGGGGGGTGGTAGGGTGGGTAGGGCTATAGGAAAAAATGAGAATTAACTTGTGTCTTATACTGGTACAAATCCCCATTATGGAGTTCAATCATGATGTGTATATTTAATGTACCAATAAAGATTTTAAAAAATTCATTTGGAAGCCAAAAAGACCTAAAATAGCAAAAACCATTCTGGGCAACAAAGGCAGAGCAGGGGACATCACAATCCCTGACTTGAAATTGTACACAGAGTTATTGTGAGAAAAAAACAGCATGGTACTGGCATAAAAACAGACTTGAGGAACAGTGGAACAGACTAAAAGATGTAGAAATAATCCCTAACACATTCAGGCACCCTGTCTTTGACAAAGGGGCCAAACACACTCATTGAAAAAACATCCACCTCTAATAAATGATGCTGCAAATTGTATGTTTTTTTCTTTGTAGCCCAGGATCTGATGCAGAGCCTAAAAACAGATGTCCTTTTGGTTAGAAAGAGGCAGGTGGTAGATGAGGCAGAAGCTTCACTCTGTCCTTCTCCCCTTTCTCAGTAGGTGCTATGGAGCACCTTTATCCAGGAAGAAATAGTTCACAAAGCACAGATGGGAAGTATTCTTTCCTATTATACTTGTCACTGTGGCTTGCACCAGCCCACACTGTAATGGAACCTCCCAGTCTCACTGGAAACAGCATTTCTCAGCTTGTGGTGAGCTAAGAACAGCAGAGTCAGAATTTGCTCGTACCTGGATTCAGCTCTTTGCTCACAGCCTGAACCCCAAACCCAGTGCTCTCACCCTTTTATTTCCTCTGCCTCTCAGGTCCACTCCATGTCTACTAGGCTCTGTAGCCCACAGTCCTGAAGATATGGGGCTGAATCAACACTATCAAATGTGGCCCAGATTTCTCTTTCTTGTTTCTCTTCCCTCTTTCTAGATTTTGCTGTCATTGTTTCATGGTTCTGGCGTTTGTCGGCACTTATTTCCCTGGTATCCACTCCCTCCCTGCGCGATTCCCTCTGGACTTCAAGAAACGAAAAAAGTCTATTCACAACCACAAATCCTCTTTTCTATGAATTCATTGCTTTATAACTCTGCACTAAATCCCTGGTAATGGGGTGTAATTCAGGGTTTTGGACAAGCCACCAGGACAAGCAGGATTGAACAAATACAGAGGCCAAATTGACCTGACTCCAGGAAAGTGCTTCGGCAGGGTGCTGCGTTGCCTCCTGTGCCAAAATTCCAGCCACAGTTGCCCCAGAATACCCAGCTTACTCCACCTGACCTGACCAAGAGTTTTAAATATTAATTAGTGAGCAATTAGTTCAACCTCATAAGTTATTGCTCTAATAAAACTGGTGTTGGAGCAAGAACCACGACCAATTTGAATGTGTTATTGCTACTCAGACAGACCCCTTTAATTCAACAATTGGGAAGCATGAAATGTAGTTTAATAGAAATAATTTGAGGATGTAAAATTGTTCATCTGGTGTGAGCCATTTATCTTCATTAATATGTCTCAAGTCACGTGGAAAATGACTCTTTTCAGTGGGATCTAAAAGGGCTACTTGTTTGTTTCCTCCTTGTTCTCTAAACTACTTGAGCCAAGAAAATGTTTTGAGTGAACCCTGAGCGCAGGCTCTGAGACAGAAGCGCTTTTTTTTAAAAATTGAAATCTTTATTGGTACATTACATATACACATCATGATCGTGCTCCACAATGGGAATTTGTACCAGTATAAGACACAACTTAATTCTCATTTTTTTCCCATAGGCCTACCCACCCTACCGCCCTCCATCATATACATAAAAAGCTGTCTTATGTCTCTCATATTCAACTCCATCATGCCTAGAAGTTAAAATTCAGTGAATAACAATTGAACTTCAACTGTTGAATTAAATTCAATACAAAATTGGAAGAAGGCCACATGGGTTTGATAAGTTTACAGAAACTTCAGAAAGTTTGTGAAATCTTGTCCACTGTCTAGAGGTTCTTATTTCATCACATAAGAGTTTGTAACTCTCTTACAGCTGCTCTCTGCTGCTCAGGACCTCTGCTCTCCAGCTGGAGGCTCTTGCCACGTGCACCTGAGCTCTGAATTTCTGCCATTATCTTTATCAACATAAAGTCCCTACTGGAATTTCTCTTTCTTTCAGTCTCTCTTCCAGTTAGTAGTTTTATCATTTATGGCCCTTTTTAAAATTGCTCCTATTGATAACTAAGTAGATCTTCCTGTTTTCTTAAAGTACATTAGTTTAGACAACTATTTTATTTATTTTCCAGAGGCTTAATGTTATGCATACTTCCTCATTGCTCATTGGTCAATTCTGTAGGGATTTATAGTATACTGAATTGAAATATTAGAGGAGGTAGCAGGAAATTTTCAGAAATTAAAATTGACTAAGAAAAAAGCAATCTAGGTTGCTCTTCTGGTTCTGCTGATAACTTAGCCCTTTATATAATCAGGGACACATTTCTAGGCCTTTCAAGATCTCACTTTACTTATCTACAAATTGAAGGTAATTATACCTCCCAGGGTCACTATTAAAATCAAATGGGTATAATGGATGTGAAAATACTTTGAAAAATAAGAGTTCCATACTAAGCCAAGATTAGTGATGTAGTCATGCATGACAAAGCCTGAAGTACTATCCTCTCCCCTGTAGGCTGGTTTGTATGAAACTTTTTAAAGCTTCTACCTGCATGTCTAATTAGGAGAATGATCTGTAGTGCCTCTGTCCTCCATCTCCAACACCAGAGTCAGCATCGTCCTGCAGAAACTGCCATGTATCTGGTCACCATGTTGGTCACTGAGACCACTGAAAATGTTTTGACTTGAATGGCAGTGCCCCAGAATGAATAATGTCATGCTGTTTTATCATGAGTTCTTTGTATACTCGTTTTCAAATATTACAAACTAGGTGGCTTAAGACAACAGCAATTTTTGATCTCCATAGTTTTGGGGGCAACAAGTTTAAAATTCAAGTGTAACTAGGAGAGTTGGTTCTTCTTGGGGGTCCAAAGAAAGAATCTGCCCCATGCCTCTCTTCTATCTCCGGTTGGTTTTAAGCAATTCTGGGCACCTATAGGCACATCACTCCGATCTCCACCTCTGCCTTCATGTGGTATTCCCCTGAATGCCTCCCCGTGTCTTCTCCTCATAGATACACAGGATCAGAGGGTTCAAAGACCACAGTAATGCATCATGACTACATTCAAAATTGATTATATCTGCAAAGACATTATTTCCAAATAATATCACATTCACATATCTGAGAACTCTGACTTGAATAAATGTTTGGGGATATATATATATAATTACGATCATTACGATCTGAAACATTATTCAAAGTACTGAGTGATAAACTAGACAGTTACTCAAAACTTTAACACCTCATCTTTTTCCATGTTCTCATCTAGTTTTAGAGCCAGGAGAGAATGGTTTCTTAAATTTTATCTGTATAAACCCCTCCATTTCCAACATTTCTCACTCTATTTTACTTCCAAAGATTTGACCTTGTTTGACTGTCCTACTGACCTAATCTGTTAGGATCCTCCATCTCTGGGTTCAGTCTTTTCGGTGCTTTTGCTCTTCTTCCATGGTACTTTTCTATCCCTGATTGAGGTACAAGCCCTCTGCACGCCAAATACACCTCTGAAGTGGTCATAAGTACAGACAGGTTGGTATCCAATAAGACACAAATAATTCATGTTTTGAGAAATACATCCTTTGTAACTTGTGTATTTTAAACTCTTCTCACATGGGGATAATGTCTGAATCTATATTTTGCTGCCATTTTGTAAAGATTAATTAACATGTACACCGTACTTGTTGACATTCATCCTCATGCTCTTAAGGCTTTTCTTCCTTACCTCTTGAGTGACGAGTAGGATTAGGGAAAGAAAATTCCAACAAGAAGAGACCCTCAGCTGAAGCTCAGATAGTCATGAAATGGTTCAGAAATACATTGTCCTTCTTTAGGGCAATATCAGAGTTTCGAGTGAAGGATGCTCATGATGTTCTGATTCTACTCTCAATTTTGTGATGACTTGGGGTAGCTTGCTTTGTGTTCCCATGACTCGGTGAGATCCTGTGGGTGGGGATTATTTTCAAGCCTGAATGGGTTTTGAGCCACAGAAAGTAGGAGATAATGTGCGATGAGGTTTGTCTGCTTTTCCTTCTCCTAAGTAAAATTGTAGTAGTTTTGACAGACTTAAACTCCCAGCCATGGAAGCCAATCTGAGTGGTTTCTAAACAGTTATGTCTGCCCTAAATTCTGAAACGCAAATGTGTATCATATGATTGTCAGGCAGGACATGAAGGTTGCCTGCTCTAAAAATCTACGAGTAGAATTTTTGTGAGGGAGCCAGGAAGCTCTGTAGGAAACCTGTTCTGTCTGAACATGTAAAAAATAGAAGAGAAGGAAAGAACACCTTTTAGGAATGTTTTAGAATGAGCTAAAAGATCCTGATATGGGTAAAGGTTAATCTTTGGCATTTGGAGCTAAGTAATTTAAACATTTGAGCTTCAAAGGACAGAAAACTAGAGGACGCCAATGCATTCAGGATGATTTTCTTTTGGCTCTGGCCAAATCACTTGAAGCAAAAAGATTTTCTTCTGAAAAAAGGAAAAGAAGAAAAAGCACTTTGGCAAAATCAGGAGCAAATGCTAATAAGAAATGTTAAGAAACACTGTTCTTTTTTAATGAAGAAAGTGGAAGCAGATTGTGTTACTCCATTTTCTGTTACTAATAACATGACACTACAGAATGAGGTTGTTACATAGAAAATAAGTTATTTTGGCTTATGGTTCTGGTCCAAGGTCAGAGGGTTACATCTAGTGATGGACTTCTTCTTGGTTGGCAGAACAAGAGATGGTACAGGGCATCGCACAACAAAAGACAAGTGTGTGTGTGTGTGTGTGTGTGTGTGTGTGTGTGTGTGTGTGTGTGTGTGAGTGTGTGTGTGTATGTTTCTTTTTCTGTAGTCTCTAGGATTCAGTCACAGGGGCTCCATCCTGATGACTTTATCTAATCCCAACCACTTCCTGAAGGCCACAGCTCCAAGTACCATAGTAAGATTCAGTTTCCACCCTCTTAACACATCAGAAAGGGTGTAAATCCAGCACACAAAGCCTTGGAGGACTTTCACACCACATCCCCCCATCGCACAAATACAGGCCAAATCAGAGTTAAACCTGAAGCAACTAGGTCATGTGGCCAGGCCCTCATATTTCTAGTATACTCAGATGATGGTGGAAAGATCCTTATTATGGTGGCCTCAGGAGTAATTGAACAAAGGCAAAGTTTTTTTTCATGATAGATGCCAAACTGTAGCATTGGTCTTAACTGTTTTAATCTGTATATTTGTATATATGCACTTGGCAATTAGACAGACTGAAGTGATTCCAATTATGCTGGTAGATAATTATAGTCTTCAAGGAAATACACAGTTGATGGGACACCAGGTCCTCTCCCTTCCATGTTTCTCTTTTATTCCACAGTGCTTCAGGTTGGAGTTGGTCTGTGAAGGTGAAACAGGCCCCAGCCCTACTTGTGTAGGACCCACTTCAGAGTTTAGGAGAGGACATGTGCTTGGGAGGTTCTTGCAAAGTGGATCTCCATAAGATTGTCCACCAACACCAACTCAAGTGATGGGTAGGGACACGTGTCCCTCAAAAAGCTCACTGTATGGAAGCCTTGGATGCTTTTGGGCTTTGAGAAAGTGATATCGTCATGATAGTTCCAATATAATACAATGAAATCATAATTTGCTGGCATTATTGGGATGTGATAGAAACAGGAAAGTCCTGGCTGAAGGAATAGATCATAGGCCTGTGGCTTTGGGGATCTATCTAGTCTCCAGCACTTTCTTCTTCAGCTGCTTCTCAGGCTCTCTGCTTCTTAGCTGCAACTTTTATTTCCTGTGCCCTTTCTGATGTTCGGCTTTCCCCCAGGTACACAGGGAAGGAACCAGCCAACCAAGGACTGAAGCTTCTGAAACCATGAGCTAAAATTAACTTTTCCTCCTCTATGTTTCCTCAGAGATTTTGTCACAGTGCTGAAAAGCTGACTGACACAGCTAGATTCCAACACAGAATTCCTAAGAAGATCAGTGCAGAGAACAGAACGTCTCTTTTCCTCTTAAGAAAGGTATTTCTACTTTTAAGATATTTATAAATAAGGGACTTTCCAGAAGCAGGGAAAGAAATCATGACAATCCTTAGCCAATACTTAATAGGAAAACAAGTTTTAAAAATATTTTCCCTTATTTTGTTTTCTCTCATTGGAGGGAGGCAGCGGGAAGAGTCTTGACATCCTGGAGAGGTAAGAAGTGGAGTGTGCAGTGGATAACAATGCTTGTTCAACCTACCCAAGATTCTTAAATCATCTTTAGTCTCAAACAGAGGAGATAAATAAGTAAGAGATATGCATCTACACTGCCATTCCTGGTGACAGAAGTTATACTTGTGCAGAAAAGAACTATAAAATGATTGTAGCCCCAAGGACTCGAGACATTTCTCTGGAGGTGGTGATCTGGGAGGATAGACCTTCAAAAATAAATAATGAGAGGAGTAAATGAAAGGATGAGCTACACAGGAAGCCTTGCCAGATGTTCTAAGCATGTGCTGTGAAGAGACTTGAGTTATGACTCCCAGATTTCTATCCTTTTGTGCTCTGACTACTTACTTGTACCAAAGATCAGTTACAGAACTGGCCTCAGGATTCTTATTCCTAAAACATATAGCTCTCATCTTCCATGTGAATGGTTGGTCTGCTGGATAGAGAGGACAGTTTTTCCATGCTGGTTTCCTGCATTGACTCCATGCAGCACACAAGGCTTGTGGGAGAAGGTTGTGGGACTCTTCTCCTAGCAAGCAGTTCTCTAGGGAACACTGGTCATCTTCTTACGTTCAATTCAATTCAATTCACTTTAATTCTGACACCATTTTATGGTGATACTCTCAGGTCTCACATGCTGAGGGCCCCGTTCGTTTCTTTTTTTAATTGATTTTATTGGCACATTTTATAAACACATCATGATCACACTCAACATTGAGAATTTGTACCAGTATACAACAGAACTTAACTCTCATTTTTCCCAGTCCCCTGCCCACCTTACAATACCCTGACCCCTATATACATAAGCTTTGCTTCATTATTTTACCACCAAATTTTTTCTTTCCTTTCTTTATGAGGACCCAGTTCCACCACACACAAGTAGTAGTCTGTCTCCTGCACTTCTGACCAACTGGCTATGAGCCAGGGATTCTCAGAGTCCTTTCCATAGGTTAACTTGCTATACTGGCTCATAAGATTCAAGGAGATATTTGCATTTATTGGGTTATTAATAACAGATATAGAAAAGGGTATGGATGATGTACCAGATGGAAGAGATACACAGAGCAAAGTATGAAGGAAGGGAGCAGAGTCACCCTCCAGGGACCTCCATGTGCTTAGCTATCAAACAAGCTCCCTAAACCCAGTTCCTCCCCTCCAGTGCTGCTCTTCACTTCTCACACACATATCCTATCCTTGCTGCCACATTGCCAAGCAGTTCTGGAAGTCCTATTTCAGTTAGGCTATTTGGCTGCTTCAATGTTTGGAACCTACTCAAAGCCTTTAACTTTCATGGTCATTTTAAGTTTGGGAAAGAGCTAAAAGTTATATGGTGGCCAATACCATAAGTAAGGTGGGTGCAGACACACTGTCATGTTTTTTCTGACTTTGGGCAGCAGCATTTACTGAATTTTTTTTTTTATCACACTTCTTAAAGAGACAGCTGGAATACAACATACCCACACCTGGACACTTCCCTTCATTCTCTCCCTCTCTGACTCTTACTTTTTTCACTAGAATCCTTGTCTTAGGATCTATGTCTGGAGGAACTTCATTTCAAACAGAATACCACTCCTAGATACTCTAGGATTTGGTATTTTAGGTTATGGGGTGATCCACCATCTTGACAACCTACAGGGAACCCATTGGAATGTCAATTTGTAATCCAAAGACAAATGAACCAGTGTTTTAAAAAATTCCTTAATATGCTCTGAAGCTGCGAAAACACATTGCAAAAACATCTGCTTGGTTTATTTTCTTCATCCAATCATCAGTCAGTTCAACCAGGAATCCATTTGCCTGTCTGTGTAAACGGCTCACCCAAAGGACCATTGACATTCTTCATATTTCAGTTGCTTGGGTGCTGCTGGGAAATATCTGCTACCTCAATCACTTCTATAATAGATTGAAATGATCACAGCACTGCATTCCACAGGCTGCCATGAGTACAATTTCTAGCTATTGTGAGAGGCACATATGGAACCATTTGTTATGCAAATGTTAAATAATGATCGTGTAATGTTCCATTTAAGGATACTGCACACACAAAAAAACAAATTAAGGTATATTAATGCTTAGAACTGGTGTGATTTTCCTCTCATATAACACTTGTAAATGCGATCTTTTCTTTGCTGTGTTTCTCGGTAACTCAGCTTTCTTCTGAGTGTGAGCAATCCCAAGTCATTATTTTGTATATGAAGTTCGGATAATACAGAAATGATGAATCTAGAATGGCAAGTGTGATATATGGCAAAGATGACTCATATAATTTGGATCATAAATGTCCCTGTAAAGGCCATGTGTTACAGATTACAGACACGTTAGCCAGAATGGCACTCCAAAGGCCCAGCAAGGTAACCCTGAGGAGTTGTTCGGGATGAGGAAGGTAGGACACTGAACTTCTGCTGTCCTGGTGAGGTCAGCAGCTGTGCTTGACCCCATTCTCCTTCCATGAAATGCTGCCTGGTCATACAGCAGGGCCACCCCAACCACGGCTGAAAACTCAAACCATAACCTCAGGAAAACTTCTCTGGGTAAGTTCTCATCTCAGGCATTGTGTAACAGTGACTGGAAATAGGTTAATGCAATGACCCCGCTCTTTCCTCTTCTTAGCACCTACTACTTTGCCATGGACTTTATAAGATAGCACTTTTTATCAAGGAAAACCCAACTCTTGACTCTGGGCTCAGTCATATGACTTCCTTTTCCCAGTAAGATGCTCACAGACAGTTTCAAGCTTTAAGGGTTAAATTTTGTGCTTTCTTGCATCTCTGTCACTGGCATGAATACCTGTGATGATTTGCTGAAGGACACCAGGCATATGGAGCAGGGCCCATCACCCATCCACCCCAGCAGAAACCAGAAGCAAACCATCTCTCTCCTGTGTAGAGTACAGAGGAGAGAAGAGGGACCACCCAGCTGAGCCCAGCACAAATCCCCAACTTGCATACGCATGGGCTAAACACACAATTATTATTGTAAACCACTATACTGTGGGCAGGATGAGATAGATGGTGTTATTATGGTTCCATACACTGATGCCTTCAACATGGTCAACTCTAGCAGACCAGAACCATTGTAGTTCTCCACTTCTTCTCTGTTAATGATGTTCTCCATCTGTCTGGTGCTATCTCAGTAATACACTATCAAGACTTCCCGCCTGATTCAAGAATTGCAATTTTATTCTGCTCTCTCCCCACCCCATCCTTCTAGGAGTCAGACCCTTGCTCTAACATTAGCCAAATAGGGAAGCAAAAGGTTCAATCACATCAGCCCTCAGTAAGTTTTCTTCTCCCTTCCACCCTTTCTAACTAGAGTTCATTATGAAACTGCCGGCAGCAGCGAAAGTATTTTATTACTCAGCCAGACAGTTTAAAATAAATTTTCTTTGACATTCTCCAAGCCAGTGTGGGAGCTGGAGAAACACATGGTGGGTGGGAAGACACTGATTGGCAGAGATATTTTAAATATATTTTTATACAAAAGGATGCATCTCTAGTTTTCATAGCACTTGACACTTGAATCTGAACTGCAGTAACTAATTTTCCCCCAAGCCATTTTAATAACATATTGAGAAGACACCCCTTTTTCCATGAATATACTTACTCATGAACACATATATAACAGTTACCTTTTTCAAGGCCTATTTCTGCATGAAGTACAGTGTGGTGTCCCTTTCTGCTTTCTTCTTGTCCCCTCTCAAGGCTAAAATTATCCTAAAATTTGGGAAATTTTGGAAGATTTTATTGAGGAAGCAGAGAGTGAAATCATATTGTCTATAACTACAAATTTCCACAAAGATTTTTTTTGTTAACATTTTCTGGTCCGTATCTAAATTCTTATGTATGTTTTTGTCCTGGAAAGGGGAGACTTATAAGCAATAATAAAATAGATTCTAAAGCTCCAATATTTAGTAACTTCCCTTGGCAACAACATGTAATATAAAGTTTGGAAAAACATCATCTCCTTCCTTCTACTTGAAATGGGAGAGATCTTCAGAGATTTGAATGCTAAATTTCTGGCACTGCCTGCTGAGCTCAGTTTGGGGGGAGATTTCTGAACATCCTTGATAAAGCAACAATATCCAACAGAAGTGCTTGTGAAGAGGATTCTAGAGATGAAAGCACATTTTCCCAGAGCAGTCACAGGGTTTGAAGCTTTAGTAGACACCACCAGAAAGGGAAGGAGTAGAAAAGAAGAAAATGGAGGAAGCCACTTAGCTTCTAACATTTGTCAGTGAATACGTGTGGGGTAAAGTCAGATATGCAGAATGGTCCACCTGATGGGGCATTGGGATGTCTGTAAAGTTAGACAGAGTAAGATTCAGAGAATCAAAAATTTCTCCTGGTTGGAAAGTAAACTACAGACTGTATGTGAAAGAAGACTCTATGGTCTAGAAAGTCAACTTTCTCTTTTTCCCCCAAGATTTCTCAGTTTTAAATGGTCTGATTTTATTTAATCCATTACTTGCCTTCATTTAATTGGAAATAGTTGGTATTATGTGTAAGGAAACCAAGAGACAGTGTGATCATAAAATACTCACTTCAGCTTCTAATTTTGATTCTGGGGCCAAATAATAAAATAGAAATATCCCAAAATGAGTCATAAGATCCACAGAGGTCTAAAGAAAAAAAAAGATTTTTAACTCTAGGATCATATTGGAATATATATAAGCCAATGAATCATATATTAGTGCTACTTTCCGGGCTACTAACAGATGGCACTGCCACTGGAGAGAAATGAAACTTACTCTGATCTGTAGAAATCCACTTGGGGACAGAGTCCAGTGACATTCAGGCAGCTGGCTTCATAGCGCTGGATCCGGAGCTGCACAATGACCTTCCAGAAGAGATTGGGCCATAGACGAAACTTTCCATAAAGTCCCTCCCCATCCTAGCACAGGGCAATGTACTATTAGATAGAAATAAGATAGAGACGTATGTTGCAAAGGAACTATCTCTTTCAGACTCAAAGAGAAATTATTGTAAGGGTAAAAATTGCTACTGGAAGAGTTTGACGAGAAGAAGGGTTACTTTAGGCCTAGGACAGACATGGACAGTAAATAAGATGGGAAGGAAATTGAGCTAGATCTGAGATGTCATGGAGACTGGCCCAGCTGGGTTTGCATGGACTTCCATACAGCCTTTTCACCTGCTGTGGTTGCTGTGCTCACCTCTCCTTGACCCTTTTTGCTTCTTCCTTCTTTCTCTTATGGTTTCTTTTTGACTTTTCTGTTAGTGGCTTTTATGTTGACTCTCTTTAGAAGCCTGTAATTGGGTCAGTGGATTCACTTTGCCCACGTGTACAGAGTTCAAAGTGCCCTTAGGTTCCAAACCCTTTTAGTGCCCTTCAGTAGAGGAAAGCCTAGCTCCTATGATTCAACTCAGAACCACAGTGTGACTTGCAGGCTGAGAAAAATGAGCCCCCGATTCTCTTCTCTTTCTTGTTTAGCCTCCCCTCTCCTTCACTGGCTTCTCCTGGAGCCACTTCCTTAAGAAGTGTCTGATAAATTCTTCTTTGGGAACAGCTCCTGGGAGCCAAACCCAAAATTCCCTCTGATGTAAAGTGGTGTCTTATAGCTTCTTGGCTCAGCATTTGCACCTAGATCCAGACTGGAACAGTGTCCCAACACATTTCCTAGGAGCATCCCACGCAGTATAAATGGCAACTGTGATCATGAAAAGCCATCATGGAATGATGATGAGCTTCAAACCTGTTGAATAAAATTAAACACTAATATTCATATTAAATTAGTACAATTAATACCATAGCTCCAAGCAAAACTTACCAAGCATTCTCACTAAGGGGCAGTTTTTACAATGACTTTGAAAAATTATCTTGAAATGCAAAATCTTTCATTCGTTGTTGCTGCTGCTGATCCTGAGACAGTTCTCCTGGACAGATCTTCACTTGTCTACCTCGAATCTCTTCAAAGATCAAAGACTTCCTTTGTCTTGCTGCTGTTTCCTTGGTACTAGGCACATAGAAAATGCTCATATGGAGCTATGAAAAGAATCAAAGAAAAAATGAAGGAAGGAAAGAAAATTAGATGATAGAAAGAAGAAATGATGAGAGGGACATAAAGTAGAAAGGAAAAAAAAGAAGGATTCTGTTTTGATTTGGATTTTAACTGTCTGCTAAATGCTATGGCACCTCCAGCACTGTTGGGAGATGGCATCTCTCTATCTCTGTGTCTCTGTCTCTATCTCTTTCTCTGTCTCTCTCTCTCTCTCTCTCTCTCTCTCTCTCTCTGTGTCTATCTCTCTCTTTTTCTCTCTGTCTTTGTCTGTCTCTCTTCTATCTGTCTCTCTCTCTCTTTGTCTCTGTCTCTCTCTCTCAATCTGCCTCTCTGTCTCTCTCATTGTCTCTGTTTGTGTATCTGCCTGTCTCTCTCTCTCTCTCTCTCTCTCTCTCTGCTTCCTTGTCACCATAAGTTTCTCCTGCCGTGTAATCATGTTCTGACCCTCCATGGATCTAAAAACAACAGGCTCAAGTAACCCCGGACTGAGACCTCTGAAGCATCAGCCACAATAACCCTTTCTTCCTTAGGAATTGGTTGTGTGTGGTATTTTGTCACGTCCATCGAAGCTGACTCATGTAAAATGTGATGTATGTGCATGTGTACAGCACTTCTGTACATGTTGCCAAGGGGTGGCTGCTGCTTTACACTCACACCCAGAATGTTCTGTTAAACCGCGGCATGAGTGTGTTTAGAATGTGAGTGGCTGGTGACTTAAGATAATTCTATTGGCAGAACAGGATTAAAGAAATCACTGTGAGTTGAAAGTCACAGTGAATGTCTATCTTGGTTAGCTCAGTTGGAACACAGGTATTAGAAGAGAATTGAATTGATAATAAATTTATTAAATGGGC
>PVIR01009459.1:0-53196 GCA_004026965.1 Petromus typicus | reverse complement strand
TTTCTCATACCAGAGAAAAGATACGATATTTACACATCTGTGACCTATTTATTTCACTTATAAGGATGTCCTCAAGGTATGTCCATTTAAGTATAAATGATTCAAACTTATCATTTTTTATGGCAGAGTAATACTCCATTCTGTAGAAGAACCACAGCTTTTTTATCCATTCTCCAATTGATGGACATTTGGGTTGTTTCCAAGATGTAGCAATCACAAATTGGGCTGCTATAAACATGGGTGCACATATGTCACTGTGATAAGAGTCTTTTAATTCTTGTGTGTATATACCTAGAAGGGCAATTGCCGGGTTAAATGGGACCTCCAATACTAGCTTTTTGAGGAATCTCCAAACTGATCTCCAAGGGGTTGTACGAGTCTACAGTCCCACCAACAGTGGAGAAGGGTTCCTTCTTCTCCGCAGCCTCACCAACATTTGCCGTTGGCTGAATCTGAAATGGCAGCCATTCTATGTGGAGTGAGATGAAATCTCAGTGTTGTTTTCATCTGCATCTCTCGAATGACTGATGATGTTGAGCATTTCTTCATATGCTTCTTAGCTGATCTTACTTCTTCCTTTGAAAAATATCTGTTCATTTCAGATGCCCATTTTTGAATTGAGTCTTTAAATTTGGGTGGGCTGATTTTTTTGAGCTCTTTATATATTCTAGATAGTAGCCCTTTGTCTGAGGAACAGCTGGTAAAGATTTTTTCCCACATTGTTGGTTGCCTTTTTGCTCTGTTGGTGGTTTCCTTTGCTGTGCAGAAGCTTTTTAAAATAATGAGGTCCCATTTGTTGATTTCTTCAGCCAATTCCTGTGCTATAGAAGTTTTGTTCATGAAGTCTTTCCCTAAGCCAATGTCTTCAAGAGTTTTACCTAACCTGTTTTGCAGAAGGTTTAGAGTGTCTGTTTTAATATTTAGGTCTCTTATCCACTTTGATTTTAGCTTGGTACATGATGAAAGAGTTAGATCCAGTTTTAATCTTTGGCAAGTTAAAGCCAGTTTTTCCAGCACCATTTGTTAAAGAGGTTATCTTTCCTCCATTGAGGATTTTTGGCTCCTTTTGAACTAGGGGATAATTTATATTGGTGGTGATGCCAGACTAGGAAAAGCAGGACAAGTGCTGTAAGAAGTGACTACAAATAATGTAAATGTAGCAGGTGAGGTACAAACAGGCAACTGAGGAAGAAGAGCCAGCTGCAGAGAAGACAGGTTTGCTGACTCCAGATGCCTGAGTCTGCAGCTCTGCACCTCTGAAAGGCACAGGAGCAACTTGGAGGTGAGTGACACTGGGTCCTTTCAGGTGACACACCTGTGGACTTATACTAACTCAGATTAGTTCTATTTCTTGCTGTCAAACTACTCCTAAGCAATGGCCATGTTCACAATTACCTCAGCTCTCTGAACAAAATAGAACATGAAAATGAGCAGTCCATCCTTCTCCCACCATAGGATCTGGCAATCATGTTCCTTGGCATTTACTCAAAGGAGTTGAAAACTTATATCCACAATGTATAGGATTGACTACAAGTACATTTTCTTTTGCTTTTGGTTTTACTCAATGAAGAAAATATATTCACAATTGTAGTGTTGACTATAACTGGAAACCTAGAAGACAAATTTGAACCTTGGCTCAGCTACCTTCTCTGCGCTGAGACATAATAACTGACAGGCACGGATCATAGAAGGAAAGATTTGTTTTGGGTTCACAGTTTGCACAGGTTTCAGTCCATAGTTGGCTGGCTCTGAGGCAGTGTAGTATGGCAGAGGGGCGTGGCAGAGAAGATATAGTACATGGCATGGCTGACAGCATGGAGATGGAGGGAGTAGCCCCTTCCAGGCCTTGCCCCAGTGCCCTACCTCCTCTAACCAGGCTTCATCTCCCAACGTCACATTTAGCTATAAACTCTCCAGTGCACTAATCCACAGATGAGTATCACACCCCATGTTCCATTCACCTCCCCGAAGTGCCACTTATGAATGCATAAGGCTTTGGCAGGGACATCTAGATATAAACTATAATAATTAACATATATTTAAATTTTTGTGTAAATAAATAACATATTTTCAGTGTAAAAACCTTTAGTTTTCTTTTTCTTAGTTGAACCAACCTATTTTAAGCTTTCTTCACTTTCACTAAATTAGCTTTCGTTTGATACATAGAAAAACAAAAGGAGAATTTTAAAAGCAACATAACTATAAAGGAGACGTCTATCTTTCAAGGTGGATGTAACAAGTGATCATAAATTGATATTACTATGCAGTGGGGGTCGTAGGTGAAGCCCAATTCATCCACTGTTCTGCTCAGATCATTCTTACCCTCTTAATCAGCCCACAATTAAATATAAAAGGTTATTCTAATCCCTTCTTAGAAAGAAGAGAAGTTATTTAACTTCAAAGCAATTCTCTCAAAGGCATTTATCTGCAATTTACACAGAACAGTGTGTTACTCTACCACAAAGAAGGACAAGCGTGAATCATCTGTAAGAAAACAAATGCACCTTGAGCACTGAAGTGAACAAAGCAGACATATAAGCTTAAATGTCACATTTCCTCTTACATGAGGAACCCAAAGTATGCCAAAAGTACAAAATAAAAGGTAACCAGAAGTAGGAAGATCCCTCAGAAAAGGAAAGATCAAGAAAAGGAAGGAGGGAAGAGTGTGGGGAGGGAAAGGGATGAAAACCAACTAAGATGTATTATGTATGGAAGCCAGCTTCCCACAAGTAATGAAAACAGCATGTGCTAGTAAAAATATAGCAATTATCTTTATATCTCATAAAACTCAAACGTAATAAAATTAGTCACAAGTTTCTCAGGACACATCTATTAGCTATAATTAGGAGCACTAACCTGAGGTTTACTCACTTAGTTTATTCAGGAGAGCTGTGAGACATGTGCTGTTGCCCCATAGGTTCCCTCTGAGTCACAGCCAGACTCTTGGCCCCTTACAGGCTGTGAGGAGTCGAGCAGGGAATGTCGCAGGCATGGGAACGGCAGCGATGCCTCGTGACTGCAGGGAGTGTCAGGAAATCAGCAGAGATTAGTCCATTTAAAGAAAAATTAATGGGATTATCTTTATATATTTTGTGGGTAAATCTAATCACATCCTTATGAAATTGGACAAGGATACTTAGAGAACTGTCTCACAGTTTGTGATGTGCTACTAGAAGGAAGCAAGAAGTACTTCCTTTTCCAAAAGTGTCAACAATAGGTTCTATTGAGAATGAAAACGTCAAGCCAAAAAGCAACACGATCTTTAGACACGAGGGACCTTGTATTTGCACCATGAAGCTACAAAGGACTCAAAGATGGGAATATCTGCTATGTACGCCACACGAGCTATGAGAGCAGGGATGGAACTTTGTCATATCCCTGACAGTGAGAGATGTCTGGACTCTGGAATATTTACCTTCAAGCAGCTTGGCTTATTTGTAACTCAGCAGATTAAAAATACATTATCTCTGCCACCTTCTGTGAATGGGGTGAGCTTCTAAC
Organism: Petromus typicus; assembly: GCA_004026965.1. Taxonomy (NCBI): domain Eukaryota; kingdom Metazoa; phylum Chordata; class Mammalia; order Rodentia; family Petromuridae; genus Petromus; species Petromus typicus. The sequence continues at coordinate 49,695 of PVIR01009459.1, read as the reverse complement.
TTGCTTATGTGTATGTGAAAATAGAACTAAATTAGAACAGACATTTCAGTAGGGAAGGGATGCTGCCTGGAGCCACCATACAAAGCCCCCTCCTTTCACTAATGTGCTTTGTTATGAAAGTGGATTGTTAGTCACTGTCATAATTATAATCCCAATTGCTCTGTTTATCGAGTGGATCATATGCCAGGTACTAAGTACTTCCCAGATGTTGCATTCAGTCCTTACAATCATCTTATAAGATATTATCAAACCATTTTATAGAAGAGGAAATGAAGCTTCAGGATAATTCAATCCTTTTAAGGTCACAAACTGGTTGCCAAACAGGTCAAAGGCCTCACGTATGCTTAGAAAATAAAGAGAAAGTTTGTGGTTGCCTCTAGGAAGTCAGTCTCGAAAGGAGTTAACACACCAGGAGAACTTTCTATTTTTCTATACATATAAGTCAACTGCTGAATTTCTTCTTACATAGAGAATAAAACAAGTTTCTAACAAAAACAGTTGAATTCCTTGGTCTGATAAAACATCTGCTTTGTAAAGACACTGAATCTCCCCAGTGCTAAACCACAGCAGGCATGAAGTGAATTCCAGATGGAGCTGAAGTGGTTAAAATGTTGTATTCTTCATAAAAATGAAAGATATAAGTATAAGCTCATTGAAATACAGAGAAATCATTTGTATCATATTTATATACATCATTAGATAACATCATATACACATACACTCATTTAGCTGATATCTAAACAAAATAGCTAAGACTATTCAACATTGTTCTGGCATTTTTTTTTACAAAATCACTGATTCTTAATTTCTGTGCTTAAGTGCATTTCCTTGGTTTGGTTTTACTGAAGAAAGTTAAGCCCCACTCCAGACATATCTGTATATAAATCTCTCTCTCTCTTTTAAGAGACATAAAAGGATTTATTGAAATTTAAAGTATTGTACACACTCAAGGAAAGAGAGTGGGGCCCTCCAGAGAGAAACATAATACAGTTTGGAGCTACAAATATTTGTTTTTGCTGATAGAAATCTGTAGAATTTGGCTCATTCTCAGAAAGACAGTGGAAGCATGGTCCACCCCAGAAAGGTCATAGCCTATTCATAAAACCCTATTTTACAGGTTGCTTGTTCACAGGGAAAAGAAGCTCATTTGTAAGTAAAAGCATAAGGCATGTACCGCTCAATATATAACATAGCAATACAATTGAGAAAGTAAAGCAAATTTAAAACTTCCATAACAAAGTAAACAAGGATGACTAGGCAGTTTAAGATTTTAAAAGCAAAACACAATAAAATATAAAATGTACAATAAGAGAACAGCACAGAACCACAGGCAAATCACACCCATCTCTAGACTTCTGAGGGACAGCTGTGTCCTGGAGTCTGTCTTGCATCTTGCAAAGTTGCTACAGATTGATGCAACATACATACATGAAATACTAAACTCAGCATGTAGTCCACTAGGATTCATTTATCTCCTCTCCTGCCTTGACTCTAAACCAAGATATGAACATGTTTCATATAAAACCAACTGCTATTTTCTTAATATGTTAAGGATGTATAACCAGTGCATTATTTAATAGCACTGCACCCAAATATGCCATAATGGGATGCTTGTACCAGTTTCAAATCAGATAATTCCAGAGAATTTTTGAAGTTTTAATTTTGAATGCTTTTTTGGGAGGGAAGCAAACAGTAAGTGGTGACTAAGTTACCCAGACACTCAGACATCTTCTCCTTTAACCACATCCATGGTGCATAGTGTCTGAAAGAATACTGGCTCTCATGAACTGTTTTCCACAGTCTGGAGCTGTGATCTTGACTCTGTGGGGAGTCACTAAAATATGTTATTGAAGCAAGTGATGATCAAATTCCAGCAGCCAAATTCAAATGCAGTAGGGGAAAAAATCATATTCACTTATTGAAAGATTTCAAGCTGAATAGCAGTGAGCATAAACGTGTTTCTCTCCAAAAGCATCTCATTATCAGATGCTGTGAAAAGAACTGGCATATTATTAGTCACAGCACACCAAGGAGACCTTCTGTGTGCGAAGCTTCTGCCCTCTGCCCAGGTCTCATCTGGGCTCCAAAAGAAATAGGTTTCAAAGCAGTTGAGAGAACCAAAGTTTCTCTAAAACAAATAAGTAAAATATAAAATTAACCAGTGTTATTTATAAAGAAAAGTAGGAAACAGTTCAACAATAATCTTTCTATTAGAATAAAAGTTTCAGAATTTACAGCAGAAAATAACAAAAATATATGTCAACAAAAATCAGACAGCCATGAAGCTTGTAGTCTGTCTATACAGTCCTGCCTATTGGTTCCACTACTGCTTTCTCAGGCAAGAACAAGCCTCTTTCACTGCCTGTTTTGTTTTTAGAATAGCAGGTATAAGGATTAAAACCCTTCCTAAAGCCATCCCACTCTCTATGTGCAGTGATAAAAGAGCAGCAACTGTAAACAGTAACCTTTTGATGTAAGGCCCATTCACTCCTCTCAGAGTCCCTACCCAATCTTCTCTAAAAGATACATGTACACTTCCTCATTCCCTTCCTTGTCACCAGCCAAACGCCTCTGTCAGCCAGAGGAAATGGTCTTGTCAAAATTTTAGCTATAAACATAATTGTAAACACAACACAAGGTCTGCGAGAAGCTAAAAGATCCATAAAAAGACATTCTACAGATAATCACACTTGCTGCTTGGATTCTTTTGCCTACCCAAAAACCCTCATAAAGACCCAGATCCTTACCCAGGCTGTGTCATGTCTTTCTTGTAAACTTTCCCCTCTCCCTCTTGATAGTGTGTCCTGATTCAAGTAATCTCATATCTTTTCTGCACCCCAGAAAAGCAGATATAGCTAATATATAATCACTCTAATTGCTAATTATGATTGAAAAAAAACAGGAAAGAAAGCAAAAAATAGAATAGAAAAGAGTGCTTACGTAAATAAAGTTGTTTGATACCCCACAGCCTTCCACTACAGCTGCTGGTCACTGGGACCAACTGCAATAAGGAAATAGATCATGATCACCCCAAATAGATGTTAATAAAATTTAGAAAAAGTTTCACAGCCATGACAGATCAATATAATAACGACAGTCTTCTAAATATCAGGAAGGATAGCTAAAGACAGCAATAAAATATCAAAACTTAGCTTCAAGTCTCAAAAATTAATTTTTTGGCATTTTCAAAAAAGCGAATTGATCACTTACAACAATGGGGTCAGGCCTGTGGCAGAGAAGTAACTAAGAAGGTCTGCTCACATGCCAAATATTCACGAGCTATGTTCTGTCACAAGAGAGACAGAAACAGGAAATGGAATTTTCTTTTCAGATTATTCTTAGAGTGACTCTAAAGGGAAAAAATAGAAATAGTTGTAGGGAGACTGAGAACTCTTGGATAGCCTGAATCAGTATATTTTTTTTCTATTAAACACATTAGAAAGTGTAGGTCATGTCATTTGTCTCCCAATAGTTTAACACAGCCTTTATAGCAGAAAAAAAGTCGTAGCCACTGTGCAAATGGATGAGCTTGCCTGTGTTCTAGTAAAATTTTATTTTTTAAAAAATCGGCAGCCAGTAGTATTTAGCCTGAGAGCCAAATTTTTTGACCTCTGTTGTACAAAGTATGTTCTTACGGACTGAAATAAAACATTATATTAAATCTAGTTAAGAAAAGATCAATCACCAATGCCATACTGAAAGCTTGGGCCCTCATATCTCTTCAGCCATTAGCTGCTCCTTCAAGTCCTCTTACATTGAGAAAAATAGGCCTTTCTCCCCAATGTTTAAACACACATCTTACATATTTTAATGAGCTTAGAAACTATACTATGGCAGAGCATGCTGACACAAGCTTGTGGTTTCAAAGGGGGCTGAGGCAGGAGGATCACAGTGAGTTCAAGTCTAGCCTAAGATAGTCAGCTCAAGGCCAGCCTCAACTGCAAAGTGAGACCCTGCATCAAAATGGCAAACAAACAAAAGAAACTATAATATTAAATGAGAGACAGAGCTTTTACACAAAATATAACTCTTAGGAACGATTCCATCTATGTCACTGATTTAAACATGACTCATTTCATTTCAATAAGATATTTAATCTAAAATATGCAGACAAGAGCATTTTGTTTAATCTTTCTTTTGATCATATATTTTGTTTAAACTAAAGAATTAAAATCAAATGCAGGCTCCATTTTCATCAAAATGGTAGCCCTGAGCCACCATCTTTGAGAAAGGGCTGCTAAGTCAGAGAAGATCAGAGTGGTGTGGGAAGGTGCCATGAGAAGATGCTTGTGGTTGGAGATCTCAGACAAAGCTGGCAAAGTGCATGCACGCATGCACTACTAAGGCTGGCAGCAAACTACAGGAGAGAAGACTGACTACTCTCTTATTGTAGCAGGCATGCTGTTGGCAGTGGGCTTTCCTGAGCACATCTGAGCAGCATGGGGAAGGTGAAGGGAAGACTCAGGAAGTTCTATGCCGGTTCACAGAGCTCAATGTTGGGACAAACTCTGCGTTGCCCACTGTCCTGCACCATCAATCTCTGCTAGCTAAACAAATATAAAGAATGAAAGGCACACAAATCTGACCTGGAACCTGGCCAAACCGGAAAAATCCTGTAGACAGGGCCAGGCTCTATCCCTACACGATCCAGGAAGAAATTCTCTAAGTGAAGGAGTAACAGAAGAGAAAACATAAAAGTTAAAGTAAAAATAACTGACAGACCAAGAACATTTTCTCTTCTCAAAAGAATTATGTAGAGATTGAAATTTTGACTAAAAATATTAACTATAAAGGTCTTAATAAAACAATCTGTAATCAAAAGTTTCAAGCAGTCGTTCTCCATCTCAATTGAAGGTAAGGTTAGCAGGCATATCAGAAGGAACTATAACAGGAGCTGGCCCTAGAAACACAAAGAATAAGACGGCACAGAAATGTAGACCACACTGGAAACGACAAAAAACAAACAACTCAGTACGTGGTAAGAAGGGGAGAAGACAGGCTTCAGAAAAGTAAAGGGCAACATATTTGTAATTGGTATTTCTGAGAGAGACAACCAAAATTTTAAAAAGAATTCAGGAAAAGCAGGTGAAAGGACCAGATTATGTTCCATGAAAAAACCTGATATAAAATCATCAACACATATACACACACATGAGCACGCAAACACACACACATGTACATATGTGGTAAATTTAAATATGAAAAACTCAAAACAAATGACCAAAAAGGTTTGTTTTGAGAATCTTGATAAAGATCAGACATCTAAAAATCCAGGGGACTTTTCACTGAATTTGTATTTCTCCATATCCACAATCAACCCCAAATGATGATTGAGGTCTACAGCATCCTCAAGGAATTAAAATGTGGCACAAGCTTTTAGACTGATCAAATGTTATCCAACTACAAAGAAAGTAGAGAAAAAAAAATAGCATTTGGGCAATTGAGGACTGTGACTTCACTTTTGAAGAAACCACTAATGGACATTTTTCCTCCAGAGCTGACTGTATACCATTGAGAGACAGACACGGATAAGCAGTCATCCCCTCAAACTGTGCGACTGAGCCTGGGACAGATGTAAGGGTGAGATCAGAAGACAGGGCTTACTGTTTCAAGCCTGCATGTATTCAGAACTGATACTAATTAGCAAAACTGGAAAGGCAAGCTAGAAAGAAGATAATAGTGTGGATGTGATGCTATTCTTTTCATTTATAGATTTATGTAAAGCTGGGAAATCAGCAAGTAAATGTTCATACATATACTTAAGAATCAGAAGGGCTATAAAGATCTTGATGACAGCCATAGCCCTGCACAATCTTTTATGTTAAATTTTCACGGTGCATTAATAGGTGAAATAATTCCTGTGTATTTCAGACTTTTGACCTTTCTTATGGAAGGAGGGGGTAGAAAAACAATCTTTGTGAAGATGTTATCTGAAACAAGTTACTAAAATCCAACAGTGATGAGAATGGTAAAAGCAGAAAGTTTTAAACCAAGAGATGAGGTTATTGCATGTAGAAGTAAATGCTTTCCTGAGTTACCAAGACTGTGGCCTCAAAATTTCTGCTATATTTTCAGCCTTGAAAGTTTGTATATAAATTAAAAGAACTTTTTCATAAATATCTTCAGTAGAAAAGACTAGACTTTTATTTGTTTTACACTGAAACATAAGTTATAACAGAACCAACCGGTAATTCACAAGGTGTAAAGCTGTTAGAGCTGCCTAATTTAAAGAACTTGTGTTAGGTGAGAGGAAAACACTGATAAGTCATTGGTGGGAATATAAATTAGCATACTATTTTAGAGAGCTGCTTCATGATATCTTTAAAAGATAGCACTTGCACTGTTAATACATTTTGTACCCTATTTGTCAAAAATAGACCAATGAAATGAATTATAATATATCCATCAATAAAATTCTATTACCAATCTAACATTTTTAAAATTTATAAATGCCATACTATATGCAATTATACATGTAAACACTTGGAAATGTAAAGAAAATATCTAGGACATATAAAATGTAGACTATATTTGGAAGATAAATCTTTCTACATGGCTTAATTTTTTACATAAGGATTTACCCTTTAATAGTTCAGAATAAAATAAATTCCATATTTAAGATATGACAACAACATTGTTTCTGTTCTCATTTGTGTAGGTTTCACAGACGCAAATAATACCAGGATTGGAAGGGACCTTAAAGAGACAAAGCTAACTCATATACTGGGAATATGTCTACTCTAAATACTCTTAAAATCTGGTTATCCAGGCTTCATTTTTTTTGATAAATAATTTTCTGTATTCCTTTTACCAAAATATTGGAACAAATAAATATAAAATTTTAATATGCTGAAGGTGAAATCCAGGCTTGGCTAAGTCAAGTATGCACATAGGCTTCCATGTGTAAAACCTAGCCTAAGACCATCTAGAGTTCACTCAGCCCTGCCTGCTTTGTTGTGACTCCTCCCTTGGCCAAAGCCACACAATCTACAATGGCGTGCCTCTCTTCAACCAATCCACAACCAACCCATAAGGTTATTCCCCCTGCCATTTGCTTTATAAGTGTATGCATTGCTTAGTAAAAGTGGAAGTGTTCTCCAAAAGGCTTCCCGGAGTCTGCAGTGTGATTCCGTTCACCTCATACCTCCTGGTTTGAGTTTCCATTACCCCTAAAAGGATGACAATATGCCATGCTTAAGAATGGCCAAAGACACATTTTCTTGGTATTTTCCATTGAAATAAACTAATACAAATTCCAGAAGCATACACTTCCTTCCTGCCTGCCACCATTATTTTTAAAAAGGAAAAGAAAGTCATTTCTTCTAATTCTACACAAGCCAATTGTGGGGTTAACTCTTGACAGCCTGTTTTGGGCATAATCAATAAGGTCACCTATAGAAAAGCCCAGGTTCTATAGATCCACAACTGAATTCTACAAGAAATTTAGAAAAGATTTAATGCTATTAGACTTCAAACTCTTTAATGAAATTGAAAGGGAAGCAGTATTCCCAAAGTTATTACTGGAAGCAAGTATTACCCTGATTCAAACCACAGAAGGCCCCAACCAGAAAAGAGAACAACAGACCAATCTCCCTAATGAATATATAGCCAGAAATCCTCAATAAGATCCTGGCAGATAGAATGCAGCAAATCAAGAAGACTATACACCATGATCAAGTAGTATTCATCTCAGGAATACAGAGATAATTGGACACATACAAATCAATGAATGTAATACACAACCTCAACACGGGCAAGACAAAAATCACATGATCATCTCAAAACACCCAGAAAAAGCTTTTGACAGAGTCCAACACCCATTCATGATTTAAAAACTCTATAGAAAATGGGAATAGATGGTCTTCATCTCAATCTGATAAAAGCTATCTATGAGAAACCAACAGCCAATATCCCACTAAATGGTCAAAAAGTGAAAGCTGTCACTCTAAAATTAGGAGCAAGACTAAGATGTTCATTGTTACCACTGTATTCAGTATGGTTCTATAAACACTAGTCAGAGCAATTAGAGAAGAGAGAAATAAAAGGAATAGGACAGGAAAGGAAAAAGTTAGTTATTTGTAGATCACATGATACTCTACATAGAAAAGCCCAAAAATTCTACCTCAATACTTTTTGATTTAATAAGAATTCAATATCATAACTAGATACAACTCAACACTCAAAAAACAATAATACTTCTATACACAAATAAACTTACTGATAGAGAAATTATGGAAACCTTGCCTTTCACAGTAACACTGAAATATTTAGGAATCAGTGTAACAGAGGAATTTAAAGATCTTTATATTGAAAAGTATAGTACTTAAAAAAAAGAGAGATCAAAGAGGATATCAAAAAGTGAAAAGACATCTGCTCTTAAGTAGGAAGAACATAGTAAAAATATCCGTATTCCCAAAGTTTCTATACAGATTTAATACAGTCCCAATGAGGATATCAAGAGCATGCCTCCAGCACTAGAGAAAACATTCTTAAAATTTATTTGAAACCAGAAGAGGCCCAGAATAGCAAAAATAATTCTGGACAACAAAGGCAAGGCAAAAAGCATCAGAATCCTTGACTTGAAATTGTATTACATAGCTACTATGACAAAAAAAAAAAAACATAATACTGGCAAAAAAAAAAAAAAAACCAGACCCATGAATCAGTGGGACAGATCAGAAGATGTAAAAGCAATTCCATATACACTCAGCCATTTTGACAAATGGGTCAAACATATTCATTGCAAGAAGGACATTTGTTTGAAAAATGGTGCTGGGAAAACTGGCTTCCACATACCAAAGACTAAAACTAAACCCATGTCTCTCACTATGCACAAAATATCGAAGATATCAATGTTAAAATAAAAAAATACTAAATCTACTAGAAGTGAGAATAGGTGGAACTCTTGAAGACAAAAGAATAGGCAATGATTTCATAAGTAAAACACTGATTGCACAGAAAGTGTTACATGGAAGCAACAACTGGGATCTCATCTCATTAAAAAGCTTTTGTATAACAAAAGAGATCACTAACAGAATGAAGAGACAACCAAGAGAGTGGGAAACAAGTTTTGCAGCTGTTCATCCGACAACATGAAGATATCTAGACTATATAAAGAACTGAAAAAACCAAACTTTCCAAATTTAAAGACACAATACAAAAAATGGGTATCTGTGACTGAGTACACACGTCTCAATTGAAGAAGTACAAAGACCAGATAAATATGCAAAAAAAGTGTTCAATATCATGGTCATACAATTAAAACAACGCTGGGATTCCATCTCACCCCAGAAAAAAATGGCAGCAATGAAGAAACCAACTAATAACAGATGCCACCAGGGCCTGCAGGGAAAAAAGAAGCCTTCTCCACTGTTGATGGGAGTATGGACTTGTGCAACTGTGGAAATCAGTATGGTGATTCCTCAAGAACTAGGCCTCGAGGTTCCAGCTATGCTCTTTCTTGGTATCTTTCCAAAAGAATTAAAACCATTCTACACAGTGATACATGCACACTTGAATTAACAATAGTAAAGTTTATAATAGCTAAATCATGGAAACAACCCAAATGCCTATTACCTCGTGGATGAAGATGAGGTTGGGGTTTTATATAGTGGAGTACTATTCAACCATAAACTTGAGATATTTATAGCTAAATGGATACACCTAGAGACTATCCCCTTAAGTGAAATGAATCAGATACACGTATGTAAAAATATCACATTGTTTCTCTGGTGTGAGAAACTGAAAGTGTAAAAAAGGACCAAATTGTATATTAGATAATGTGAAATAGGAAGAAAAATCTCAAATGGGAAGGGACACTAGAGAAAAGGGAAGGGGAAAGGAAGGAAGAGAAAGAGGAAAAACTGAAAATAAATGATAAAAACAAAGCTTTTAAACAAGGAAGGAAAGAAGGGTTGAAGGGAGATGAGCAGAACAGACAAAAGAATTAAGATACATTATGTACAGGTGCAAATTCTCTATGATGAATGTTCTCATTAGGTATATCTAGATTGTACCGATAAATTTAGTTAAAAATTTAAAGAAAAGCAGCATACTGAAATAAAATGTTCAATTCTATCTGGGACAGCATATCTGAGCACAATCTGAGTTGAGAAATATAACAAGCAGAGAAATTTTGTGTCAACGTCTAGTGTGGCTATATGAAATTGAGGTAGTCTTCTGATTCATTTCAGTGGATTCTAGGACCCCCTTCTGAGATATTAATAGAAGCTCAAGGGCTTAACTGATTGGATCATCAATACTAGTTGGACAAAAACTCCAATAAATTGAATTTAAAAAGTGGACTCATGAGGTGAGATTATGGCTTTTTTGATGAAGACTGAACTTCTTTAGCCATATTGAGTCACATGTGCCTGTTGAACTCACTTTGAAACAGTGGAGCTAAGTGTATCTCGTACTGTCAGAATTCACGACTTCCTGCACTCCCCACTGCTGCTCACCACAGAGGAATGAGAACTGCAGGGAACAGTCAAATCACACTGCTAACATACAACTTCTTACAAAAGCAAAGAGGTCAAAAATCTGTCCTCTGTATAACGCACTCTCACTATTTTCCTTGTACTTGTATTTCCTTCCTCCCATAGGCTGCTTTTCTCATAGTGCTTGTTTGTTAAAATTAATCCAAAAAGTTCCTCTCACTCGGTAAATAGTTCAACAGTCAGTTTCCTCCTCCCTTTGGTGTTAAGAGGGAACAAGAGTGGGGCTCGGGGCAGAGCTCCAACAGGATTTTACACTTTATTCCAATAAATCCGTAGGACTCCTACAACATAAGTGGTCCTGTACAGTTCAGTCCATGCCCCACTTAGGAAAAGGAGTAAGCTAGCCTCAAACAGCCCCATTGCATATACCATAGATGCCATTGGTGCTGGGACAAAATTTGAGATCCTAGCCAAAGACGTTCATGATTCAACTATTAGACATCCTCATAATATTTTGCGGGTATAATTCTGTGAGACCCACAGAAATATTTTGCCTCAAACACTTCTGTGTTTTTCTAATGGAAAACTGCTCTATAATGAGAATTGAAGTGGTGATGTATAATTTTTCTCAAACCTTGGTCATGTCTGATAGTAAATTGTTTCAGGAAATACTATATCAGTTCACAGACAGACTGGGGTGCTCTTTACCTTCACCAGTGAGGGTGAGCCAAATGGCCTTGCCATGACCTGAACTAAATAAAGATGAGGCCTGTGGAGGGAGCTAGGCATGACCAAGGCACCAGACCCAAAGTGATAAATAAATATAGCCAAGAAACAGATAAGCCACGTACCACTCCCCGTCAATAGAGTCATCACTGGCAGAGATTGCATTTGGGAGAGGAATCCATTTCATAATTCCAATGAAGCTGCTTAATTGTGTTCTTTTGACCTCTCCTCATAGGGGTAGGTCAGAAATGCAGACTGGCCAATTCAGGTGTTCCGTGAGCCTCATCACAGGGACAAGTTCAAACAGGGCCACGTGACCAAGGGAGGCCCCAGCAGTCCCTCCCAGTAAGTGAATAATTAATATCACAAGGTTTAATCCTTTTTCACAAGTGGCAAGTAATGTTTTCCTGGATTCTCCTGCCCTAATATATCTTTAAAATTTAGGGAAAGGCAATGCTTGTCCCAGGCCCTCAGTCCTTCTATATTAAACTCTGTTTTTGTTCTGTTTTTAAGTAAATAGTAGAATAATGGGCTGAAAATAAGTCCATCCTTTAATCTTTCAAATCTGCAAATATGTTGCTTTCAAATGTAAGTAGAACTTTACAGTCCTTCTTGGCAGTGGTTAAAGCTAAGGACCTTGAGATGGAAAGAGTATCCTGGATTTTCAAAGAGAATTCAATGCACTCTATGAGTCCTTGAAAGCAGAGAACTTTTGGCATTATGGAGAACCCAACGTGATAAGGGCTTGATTTTTAATTGCTGGCTTCAGTGGTGGAAAAATAGGCCATAAGTCAAATAATGTGAATGGATTTTGGATGGTGGAAGGGAGAATTATGTTTAAAAATCCCTTCATCTCCAAAATAAAGGAGCCCAACAGATAACGACATCCATGTGAAGCTCTTCATCTGTAGAATTATGGTTAATTTCTGCTTTAAGTAACTGAGTTTGTGGTAATTTATAATGACAGTCATTCATATACCTTTAAATACTACCTGTGTAGGCTTCTGATTTTAAAATGTGTTCTGGGCTGGGGATTTAGCTCAGTGGTTCCGGAGCCTGTCTTGCAAGCGCAAGGGCCTGGGTTCGATCCCCGGTAAAGACATAACAATACTGGGTGTGGAGACTCATGCCCAGAAACAACCAGTACCACATACCACAGTGCCAGGCATGGTGGCTCATGCCTGTAATCCCAGCACTCGGGAGGCAGAGGCAAGAGGATTGCTATGATTTGAGTTTAAGGCTGAGCTAGGTGCCAACCTGAACCACAAAGTGAGACCCTGTCTCAAAAAAAAAAAAAAAAAAAACTAAAAAAATGTGTTCTGACTGCTCTGACTTCTTCTGTATCTACGCGTCATATATTCAACTACCTTCAGATAATGTCACTTAGCTATCTGCTAATTATGTCCCAATTTCCATCCTCCCTTCCCAAATTAACACTAAAATTTCTGTTGTACAGCTGAACACAAAGGCAGCTGTACTAAAAAATTATACTCTCAGACCCTGCCTCTTCTTCCTATATCTAAAGTGACCATGTTTTCAAATTCTGCCCATGAGAATGAGGACTATCATGCTGAATGAGGGGAGAAACTTTATCTTTACCTCCTTCTTGCTAGCTGGGAGATAGAGAGATGGTCGCAGCCAAAACGTCCATATGGCATCACAAAACTTCACTGAAAAGATGCCAGAGCAGCAAGACAAGGTCAAAGTCCCTGTGATTGTGATGTCAGCCTTGGATTGACTACTTGTACACTCTCTTCATGTGGAAAAGGAGAAGTTTACCCTGTTGTATACTATTACTCTAGAATTTCTGCCATGTATAGCTAAATTCTGTTCTACAAAGTTGTAACATCTGTGACAGAATTATTGATTTTTAAAAATTTTTATCTTTATTGGTACATTATGAATACACATCATCATCACATTCAACACTGAGAGTTTGTACCAGAATATGACATGACTTGATTCTCAGTTTTCCCTTTTCCCCCCGCCCTGCAACCCCCCACCACCATATACAAAATCTTTGTTTTCTTTTTTCTTTATTATCACATTCATTTTTCCCTCATTATTTACCCTTACACTCCCTTTCCTTTTAAATACTTTCTACTTCACAATATCAACTATACTTACTACAGCTCAGGAATGACTGATTTTTTTTCTCCCAGAGGTGAACCATGCCAGCTTGCCCATTTCCGTGATGAGTCTGTTGTCTAGCAAGCTACTCAACCCAAACCCTGGACAGTGATCTTTGATCCTTGACCTTAATCCCTCACTGACCCAACCTTCCACACACATAAATCAGAGTCCTAGAGCTCTATTTCTAAACTGCATTTATGTCCTTCTCTTCATCTTCATTATCAAGTTTACCACCAGCATCTCTCACATGAGTAACTGTAATGTCTTGTAACTATTTTTCCTACTTATATTCTTGAAATCTTCCATCCTTTCTATACAGAGTAGACACACAAATCTTCTTAAAACTTGAAAGAATTAAAGGTGCTTTTCTCCTCCCCACTGCAATTGAAATGAAATCTGGAACGTTTAGCATCGTCTAGAAAGCCTTAATCATGCTCAGTAACCACTCAAGCCTCACTGCCCACCTCACCACCGCCAGCCCTCCCTCCCACCCCAACTGACGCTCACAGCTAACCTCACACCACCAGAGCCCAGGCTGACCTATCGCTGTCTCTGATCCCTCCCACTACCACTCCCTTTCTCTGTTTGTTTTCCACTTGCTCTCACAAAAGTAGTTTATGCTCTTCATCACTTCTTCCTCTTTTCCTATTTTCCTTTGAACCCATTGAGTTAAACTTTCACTCCTCTCCAGGAAATAGTCCCTCTCAAGACCACAGAAGGCTACCATGTAGGTCGAGTCGATAGTCTTCCACTTTCATTATCCTCAACTCAGCCCTCCTTATATTCAGTTTATCAGAAGCATTTGATCCAGTGCTTTCTTTCACTCATAGTTCTTCCTTCAGCTAGCTTCTCAGTACTACTTTCTATTCCTCCACATCACAATCAAGGTACAGTCTTCTTCCCTTTCCAGTCTCCACTCACTTGCTTAAATATCTCACTCAGTATCATATTTTCAATATTATCAATATGGTACTAACTACCAACTTTGTATCTATTCCCTAATCCCTATATTTACCCATGGTGCCACCAACTATTTATTGAATGAAAAGAATAAATTAAGGTAGGAATTCTGCCCATCTTCATGGAGCAGTGTTTGATGCAATAATTATATTTTTCTGTTAAAGTCATAAGCGTTGGGTGGGAATTTAGCTCAGTGGTTCTGGAGCCTGTCTTGCAAGTGCAAAGACGCGGGTTCAAACCCCAGTAGCCACATACCATACTGGGGCGTGGAGACTTACGCCCAGCAGCAATCAGAACCACATAGCACAGTGCCGGGTGTGGTGACTCATGCCTGTAATCCCAGCACTTGGGAGGCAGAGGCAGGAGGATTGCTGTGAGGTGAATTTGAGGCTGAGCTCAAGGATCTTACTCTACGTTCCTTTGAACTACATAGCAAGACCCTGTCTCAAAAAACCTAAAAATAAATAAAAATAAAGTCATAAGCGTTACTAAACTAATTATCATTCTGTGAAATTGTTTAAAATAGGTTATATTCATTCATTTGTTCTAACACAAGCCCATTCAAAGCACTATAAACTCCAACTATATAGTCAGGAGAACAGGATTGTTCTAGTCCTGGGGCATCCAAAGGAAGTAATGAATTAAATATTATTCAGAAAATCCTCTGAATACTATTGCTCTCATTCTCCTACCATCAGTAGGATGTGGTTAGCAGAAATGTTAGGGACATATTCTTAAGAAAGAACATGGAGTAAAAACAGTCTACCCTACCAATTCAGAACAAAACCAGATACAATCGATTGAATGGAAGTTAACGTTAGAGCCATCTTGAACTGTTAAGCTTAAAAAGTACAAACAGAACAAGGATCTTACTCTGCGTTCCTTTGAACAAAAGAAATAAATGAGTGGTAATTGCTTGAGTATCCAGACCAGGTAAGAGGTTCTCAAAGTAAAATTCATTTTTTTAAGAAAGTTCATTCATAGCTACATGGATGGATGGCACAGAATATAATGCAGCAGATGCTAGACAAGCCATAGATATACTCTGTGTCTCCAGTGAAACTTGTTAGGGAAAATGGTGGGCATCTTAATTTGGGCAAAGGTTACATAAGTATATGCATTTGTGGAAGCTCATTGAACTATGTACTTAAGAGTTCCATATTTTTAATGAATATAAAACATAACTCAATTGAAACAAATAGAAGTGACCTACAATAAATGTATTGCAAAAGTGGGAGTAAGAGAGAGAAATGTAAACAAAATTTTTTACTTTAGTCTTTAATATGCTAATGTGCACTTTATTTCTAAGAGCAAGCTATAAGTTGCAGTGTGTTCCAGATTTATTTCCTCACAGAACTTTCCCCCACATATATTAATATCTATAAGGTAGTAATGTTCCAGAACCCAATAACTTTAGCATGGATGAAAAGTTAAACAACAGCTATGAATGCTACTGCATCCATTAAGAACAAAAATCTCATTTTAAGCAGTCACTTTCTGCTGAACACTCCAGAGAAAACTAGTTATAAAATGTACCCCCCTCAAGTGTGAGAAGAATTCTGCTCAAAATAATGAACTTTTCTTCTGTTAGTATTGATAACTGCCCATTCATGAGCTATAATTCTATGATAGGAGCTTTACCCCATCAACATATAGACAGCATGTATCTCTCCATTCTCTGTGAATACCATGTATGTTACTAAAAGAAGACAGAGGTGTAAACAAGCAATGTAAAGCAGCCACACACTCATTCATTCATTCAATATATTTAAGCACTGACCACATGGCCAGGCCTAAAGCAAGAGATACAATTCTTGTGTTTACAGAGTTTGTGTGCAATGGGGTGAGTATTAAAATGGAAGACTGAGAAGATATGATAGTCTTTGCCCCTACTGAGAAAAAAAGGCTACAGTAAGCTTAATAGCAAAATAACAATATTAGCAACTAATCTTTGTTGTGGGCTCAGGATGTGCCAGTGAGTATGTAGATTTATTTTGCTACCATGTCAGCCCTCTCAGGCATTTTAGTAATATTTCTTATTTACAGACAAGGAAACTAAAACCTATAGATTAAAGAATTTAAGCAGGTTCTATTGATAGTAAGAGGCATGCTTGAGTTTCTCAGAGGCAATGACTTTGGAACTGAGCTTCAAGACTGACTATGATTTTGCCAGATGTACACAATGAATAGTGGTGAGAGCATTCCAGAGGCAGGAGACGCCGAAGACAGACACGTCATGCAAGGCCGGACACACTCAGAAACAAGAATGAGGACCTGGGAAACAGGGGCCCTGGGAGGATGGGTGGATGGATGGGTGGTTGGCACGGAACACGATGCAGAACACAGTGCAGAATCCAATGCAGGCCACCGTGTGCTCCCAGCTACCTGCTGTGCAGTACACACATCTGATGTGCAAGGACAGGAGAAGGGTGACAGGGCACGGAGGGAGAGACCCGGGCACCCACCGCAGGGGCCGATGAGGCAGCCCTCAGCCACAGGGTCGGGAGAGCACAGGAACATGAACACAGTGGCAACACCGGGGTCTGTGTGAGTTCTGGGATCCACAAGAAGCGAAGGGGACTGGGTCAAGGCCGCTGCCTAAAGAAGTGTGACTCTATGGAGGGGAGAGTGAGTGGAAATGAGCCCTGAGAAAGGTGGGGCTGGAGAAGGACAGGAAGTACTGAGGTCAAGGTCAGCGAGGCTCCAGGGAAGAGACCTGGGCTTGGGAAATAATCTCTATGAAGTTACGACCTTTGGAAGGCCTGAGAATAGCTGAAATGTCTAAGAAAGAATGTAGAGAATAAGAGAGGATAATAAGAAACAGAAACCTAGAAAACCTCAACTATTCTAGAAAGAATCTATTTCTTCATCTGCAAAAATGACACCCGTGTACCCTCCCGAAAAGCCTTCCTGAGAAAAGGCTTCTTCTATACGTAAAGCAGTGTCATTCAGAATTGTTTCAGAATAACCAACTCCTTGCCCACCCTGTGTAAAGCTTTGAATGATTTCTGGATGGCGTATTTGCACTGCAGAAACACATAAGCTTGTGGCAGGGTGAATATACTTAACACTAGATGGAAATAGTGCCCGCGGTGTATCAGTTATTGCCACAGATTTCCTGGCCCCCTCAGCTCACGTCTAGGGTGTCCGTAATTCTTGGACGTCACGCTGTTGGCTTTCTGCTCCCAGCTCCTAGGACACCCTGTTTCTAGCCTTATTTATGCTTTCTCGTCACTCTGCCCCCTTCAGCCTAATAATAAACTGTCACCGGGAGGTTTCCCCGCCCTCTCAGGCATCGGCAGGAAAGGCTCCGTTCCCTGGTTTCTCTCTGAAGCAAAGCAAAACTTCCCAGTGTTAACACGTAGCAAAAAAGCAGGCAAGCCTGCGGTCCGCCTGCCTGCTGTCGCTGCCTTGCAGTTTCTGACACAGGCAGGGAGGTCCGAGCAAGCGCGGGCAGCCGGGCGGCGCCGTCCCCGCGGTAACCGGGAGCCCCGGCACCCCGCTCTTCCTCCTTTCTCGGGTGGCTCTTTGGTGTGACCTGGACAAGGGCTGCTGCACGGTTTCTCGGCGAGCGCGGCCGCGGAGGGCCACACGGGGAGGGAGCACCCGCCGCCGCGGCGGCCGAGGACGCCGACCGGACCTCCTCGCCGGGCTGACCCTGCTGGACTCTTGCAGGCAGTTTTTGAAGTCAGCGAAACAGCAGTGCATTGACTATCCTGTCGTGCTGCCGGGAGCTCGGGAAGAGGGGATTCCGCCACCCGGCTCAGGGAGCGCGCAAGATGGGGCGAGTCCCAGGACAGCCCGAGCGCCGGCCTCGCCGACCCTGGGACCAGTAAGTTCTCGGGCTCCTGTGTTTTAGTGCTGTGTGATTCATTCTGAGCGGAGTCCAGTTTGAAATCACGCTTGGTAAAAACAGAATCATTTCCATGACAGTTTCTGGGGTGGAAAGTTACCTACTAATCTCGGAGAGCCCCCACCCCCTCTTATTAACTAAGCATCGTGATAGAAGCTGAAATTCCTGACGGCTGCGGTGGCTGTTGAGACTGAGACTGACCGAGAGCCCCCTCCCGCACGGCGCCCAGTTACTACGGAACTAACGCGGACCGCAGGCTTCGCTGACTGCGTTAACGTCACCCGCGCACAGCCCCACCGGCTCGGCTCGGCTCGCCGGCTGGTTTTACACCGGGCTCAACGCGGGAGATCGGCATCTTCAACTGAGGGAGATACAGGCAGCCAAGATTCCTAGTAGTTACAAAACTTTTCTTCTTTGGCCAGCATCACATTTGTCTTCCTAAATTCTCGGAACTCCGCGGCATCCGTGGTAAAAGTTCGTTCTGGTTGCCTTTTCTTCTTTCTTTCTTTCTTTTTTTTTTTTTTTTTGGTCACTGCTTTGCTGAAAACAATACAACCCAACAGCAGTGGACTGACTGCACTGAGATTGTGAAGGGAGGACGCATAAAACGTCCTCACAGTTCTCTAGCGGTTACTGTAACAATGGGAGAGAGAGAGGCAGCCGAGAGCCCCTCACGCACACCCAGCCCAGCCCAGCGCCGTGCGGGGACGCCAAGCCGAGCGGTGAGCAGCGGCTGTAACTTGTGAGTCTTTCAACACTTCATTTGCTACAAGTTTCTGGCAAAGACATGGATATCCCTTGCGAAGAAAATACTTCTTTGAGCTCCACTCCGAACTCCTTAATGCAATTAAATGATGACACCAAGCTCTACAATGCCTTTCACTCCGGAGAGGCCAATATGTCTGAAGCATTTAACTGGACAATAGACGCGGACAATCGAACCAATCTTTCCTGTGAAGGGTGCCTCCCCCCAACCTGTTTCTCCTTACTTCATCTCCAGGAAAAAAATTGGTCTGCTTTATTGACAGCTGTCGTGATTATCCTGACCATTGCTGGGAACATACTCGTCATCATGGCAGTGTCCTTAGAGAAAAAGCTGCAGAACGCCACCAACTACTTCCTGATGTCCCTGGCCATCGCCGATATGCTGCTGGGCTTCCTGGTCATGCCCGTGTCCATGCTGACCATCCTGTACGGTGAGTGGCGTCCCCTCCCTGGCTGCACTCTTGCCGGTCCCCAAGCACATGTGCGTTCGGTGGGGAGAGTCGAGCCAGGGCTTCGGTGTCCAGGCAAGAGAGGCTTTGCTTATAGTCTGGCATCTGCCACATTATGGTATTTACATTTTAGCTCTTAAAATGATGTTCCATTTAAAAGGAAATCAGCAACCTATTATCTGCGATTATTAGTTTTGCCTTTAAATCAGATGTTACGGAGAGAATTATGAAGTAGTATTCTTTAAAACATACATACTTTATGTGTAGAGTTATAATTAGCCCAGTATAGGCATCAAGCGGCACTAGACCCATCATTTAGAATCTGCCTGATGTCTGTTCCCTTAAATTCCCAGCCAAACATTCCAGCCTTAGGACAGAGCAGTGTTCTCTCTCGGTCACAGTTTCCGGCAGTTCTAGCTGTTTCAATTACCTTGGAAGGTTCGCACCAAGAGCACTCGTGGTGGAGTGGGTTTGATGCTTATGTATTCAGAGTCTGCATTAGGATAAAGGAATTACTCCATTTTTAATTGTCCCTTGCCCCAGAGAACCTAATTTGGAAATGTGCCTTTGAATGATATCCTAAACTCTTTAAAAATGCATATATGCATACACTGCTCCAGTCTGGTTAGGAGGAGGGTGGGAAACCAGTGGAAAGAGATCCACGCTTTCCTCCCCTCAGAGTTTGACACAGTCAAACGTCTGAGCAAACACCGGGACGGCTGTGTCGGGAAGCGGAATGAAATATTCTTTCCAAATTATGAATGATACAGGCAAATTTCTCCTGCAATAGAGAGCAAAGGAGAGAGTTGGAAACGGCTGGTTTGGGCACATCCTCAGCTTACTCAGAACCTGGAGATAGGGGGAGAACTGTCTTTCACAAAAGATTTTAGAGACTTAAAATGAATAAATAAATGTCCAGCCATCTCTGAAGAACGTGCAGGCAGAAGGAGGTGCAGCCGGAGCGGGCATCGGTCCCTACAGGCCCGCTAAGGTTCGTGCAAAGCTAAGCCCCGCTTGACCATTCATTCAAGTGTCGCACGGAGATAATTCTATTAAATTTGCTTGTCATTTCTCAGGCATTCTGCAGAGGTGCTTCACTTCGTTAAAACCCGGTCGGCACACAGGGAAAACTGGGGGGAGGGGGTGGCTGCTGGAACTGAACTTGCGGCAGGAGGGCGGGGTGGCCCCCCGCAGACGTGTGGAGCAGACCTTGGGTCGGCGCCCCTCGCCCGCTCGGGGTGTACGCGCGCCCCCTGGTGGCAGTCGCTCGCCCAGAAGCCCTTAGGCAGCCGCCCTGGAGGATCCTCGCTCCTCCCCCAGCCTGCGTCTGCCCCGCGGTCTGGTCCAAGGAAACGTTCCCTCCTTATCCTCACCGCAGAAACCCGGAGTAGGGTCCAGGGCTGCCTTTTTTCCAGGAAAAGCCCCTCCAAGAGCCAACATCAGCTCCAAACAGACTGTGAGGACTTCCCTTCGGGCGTTGCTAAAGAAAAGATGTTAAGTTCAGCTCAAGCACTTTGCAAATAATGCAAGTGAAGGGCTCTCAATGAGGGGGGTGTTCTGCATCTTCTCTTTCTCTAGTAGTCCCAGGGCCTCTTGGTAGTCAGAGTATGTTCATGTGTTGAGTTTGGGCAAATTTGGAGTCTGAGATATTGTGAGAAAGAATGATCTTTATAATTTTCCTCCTTACATGCAGGCAGATCTGACACTGCTTACACTGCTACCAGAACTATTGAGTGGTTTATAGAACTGTTTGATTCCTTCCAAAATACACAAAACGACGTCTCCCTGACGTCTATGAGGTGTCTTCTGTCATCCTAATACAGCAGGTGAACCGCAGTGCTTCTCACATATTGAAATCTCCAGGGACCTTTAAAACAGGTTTTCTCTCCAGAGACACCTTGAGTCCCCCTCTGGAGAATGTCTCCGTTGGGTGGTTTGGTCTCTAAGACTCCGCAGTGGATTCTGGGAGCAACTCTTCTCCCAGCGGGGTCCCTGGACCAGCCACAGCACTGTTTGCCCTTGTCTTCCATTTTCCCCACACACTCCAAATTTGAGGTTACACTCAAAGCATCAGCAGGTAATTATTTTTCATTTTTACAAGGAAAGACATATTTTCCACCTGGACTGTGAGTCATTTGGTCACCCGGACCAGCCCCGTAGACTGCTTTCATTGTTTGGGACCAAATGCTTACAATAATGACTAAGACAGACCTAAACTTAGGTGCTAAAATCTGGCCGAAAACATGTGAATAAACAATGACAGTATCATTGGAGAGGTCTTCTAATAAAGTAACCCAAAGCACATTGAAATTCTGAGCCATAAGGCGTTTTAAAAAATAGTTTTGCTAAGTGGCAGGAGGGTGAGAGAAACACCAGAAGAGAGACAAGTTGAGTTCATGTCACAGAAATGTAATTGCAGACACCAGAAGAGCTCAGGCCTTATACTCGTCAATCAGTTAAGCTCAGTTGCTATTAGAGTTTGTCCTGATGTTGAAAATTCTCTGCACTGCCCTTTGCAGTCACCTTTGCCTTGTCCCCACACTGGAAACTTCTGTCCAGCAGCATGCGGCCCTCTCTTGACGCTCAGAATCTGTGCTTCAGGGTACCGGTGGCCTCTGCCCAGCAAGCTCTGCGCAGTCTGGATCTACCTGGACGTGCTCTTCTCCACAGCCTCCATCATGCACCTCTGTGCCATCTCATTGGACCGCTACGTGGCCATCCAGAACCCAATCCACCACAGCCGCTTCAACTCCAGAACTAAGGCATTTCTGAAAATCATCGCTGTTTGGACCATATCTGTAGGTAAGCAGACATCTGTCCCAGTATTATTGGAAATGACAGTTCACACCTTCCCAGGAGACTCCTTCTGCTTTATTGCTCTGAAACCTGACATCCTGAGTCTATTGTTTTGCATCTTACAAAATATGTCCCAACAATAGTAATTATCAGATTGGCCTTAGGAAAGGAAAGTCTGTTTGAGGAAGGTGGAAACTTGTGCAGGGGCCAGGCACTTCCGCCTGCCTGGGTCTCTGGGCCTCTTTCTCCTGTCTTGATTCCAGACACCAAAGGATCTCAACCCATGGAGTCACGTTGACTCTTGCAATACTGATCTTCTGTCTCACTCTTTACAATCAGGAAAGCCCAACTGGTGGACGTTAAAGGGACAGTTCACACACAGCACTTGTATCTGTCACCTTGGCAGGCTCAGTTTTAACCAAAATGTCCTTGAGACTTGTTGCAAAGAATCAAAGCTCTTCAGGCAAAAATTGTCCACCTAAGGTTGATGAGTATGTGCATCTACTTCTGTGAGAGACTGAAATTTGCTAACAGCATGAAATTCATTTGTTTGTGTGAGGCTGCTCACAGCTTGGTAATAATAATGCCAAAGAGAAATCAGCAACATCTTGTACGTAACATCTTGTTCTCAGTCTCCATTGCTTCCTTTCCTCCTAGCCATGTGAACTAATGGTCAGCAGAGTAGATTTCACCATTGTATAGACAAAGAAAATGGGATTTTAAAGGAGCAAAATGATCCCAGCACAGCCCACATTTTGTCATATATGCAGTGAGAATTTTCTAATTATGATCAGAGCAATAAATAATAATACTTGAATAATTTCCAAATCTTTGAGAAGTCAAAACTGTTTTGCACTTTGAAAGATATGCCACGGTTTAAGATGAAGAGAACAGAAGACTTTATTGTGCTTGTTTGATCTGTTTGGGAATCTAAGGACAGAGGTCATGTGGTTGCTCGGTCACAGCTCCTACTTACACTATGGCTAGAACTGTAGGTTTCTGGCACCGAGCCCTGCCCTTTCTGCAGAATTCGTTGCCTTCTTTAGGAAGCTTTTCTCTGTGTTGGCCTGGTGCTGGGGATTAAACCCAGCACCTTCTCATTGAGCTCCATCCCCAGCCCTCTTTGGTTGTTGTATTGTTTTTATTTTGTGAGAGGCTCCTCCTAAGTTCTACGAGCTGGCTCGTGCGTCCGTCTCCCAGAGTGCTGAACTGACACATGTATACCACTGGACCAAATAATTTCTGGGATTTTTCTCCAAGAAAATGCTTATGGTCTAGGACTTATTCCACTGGGAACAAGAGTGTGAAGGGCCAGCAATCCTCAGTCCTAGCCATATATCAATCCTCTGAGAACATTCTGGTTCTATGCGGGGTGAAGTGATTGTAAGGCATAGCCAGGGTCAGCGCTAAGACAGCTGTCAGAGAGGCAAGTGAGATGGGCAAAGAGGGTCACATATGTTGCAAATGAAGCAGCAAAATTCTCAGTAAGGGCACCCTCCTCTTCCCCAGTAGACTCTCCCCTTGGTGAGGAAAAAACTGGGAAAGACAACCCTCTTTCACCCTCGGCCACACCAAGTCACACATCTTGGCCAAGCGCCATTAGTAAAAGCCAACAGTCTCTTCATTGAGTACAAACTCTGTAGTGTCCAAGACACCTTACAGAAAATCAGCTGGAGAGAAGTCAGTGGCATAGAATGACATCGCTTACAAACAGGAGTCAGTCCAGGTCAGCCTGACTCCAAAGCCAATGCTTGATCTACTACCCAATAAGGCAGCCTCTGGGTTGTTCTGGCAAGCTGCAATGGTTGAGGTGGTGCTGGCCAAGGATCATCATTCATTTGTTTAGCCAAAATATTGCCTTGCCTATCTGTTATGTCTTTGGTATGGGATGTACTAAAGCTTTCTTTTGTTAAAGCAAATCTGATGAACAAGATATCTATCCGACGATCTCTCACAGGGTGCCGTGGGAAGGCAGTGATGGAAATACATAAGAAAAAATTATATAGCCTTTTTACTAGTATTCTGGGAGGTGTATAGCTGAGGAGGGAGCAAGTAGGAACAGCAAAATCAGTTCTACTGAGAGCCCTAAAGAGGCTCAGCACAAATATTTTCCCAAGTTTTCCTGTAGTACTTTTGTTTGCCAATTTTCACTGAAAATAAGACCTAGCCAGAGAATAATCAGCATTGAAAACTAGAGATCAGAAATGCTGGCCCGAGCCAGCCTCTTCTTGCCGTACTTGTTGTCACTGTTCCCTCACTCGGTGGCTTCTTTGTAAGGTAGCTGAGGCTGGCTGGGATGCGCGCTTTTGATTTCTAGTCTTCAAGGCTGATTGTTTTCTAGGTAGGTCTTACTCAGGAAGAAATATAGTAGTGTTTGTAGTATGGGGTTTGGTTTTTAGTTTATTTATTCTTTATGTGTTTGTGATTTCATCTTAGATCTTTAATCCAGCGAGAGTGTTTCAAATTTTCCACTTTTACTGATGGATAACTGACCAATTCAATTGTTTGACTTTACAGTGCACACCGGATGCTTTGATATATTTGTGATATATTTGTGGGATGGTTATCACAGTCTAATCAGTTAATTCCTCCATGATCTCATCCAGTTGCTTTCTGGTACATGGTGAGACCATCCAGGCAAATGGCACAACTACAGCTCAGCGCTGTTGCCCAATCACTGTGCTGTGCATTAGGGCCTTGGGATATGCTCATATCATGTGACTGAAAGCTTATTTCTCTGACCCCATTGCCCCTCATCATCCTGCCGCTGCTAACTGCCATTCTGAGCTTCAGATTTTACGATCCACTACATGCTACACGTATCTTTCTCTGAATTGTTTTCACTTAGCACAGTGCCTTCAAGTTCACCTGTATTATCATGTGGCAGAGTTTATATTTGCATATGATCTAACTGCTTTTCATTACCAACAACTGAAGCTCTTTCTGTGTCTATTGATATTAGCAGTTTTTCCCCTTCAATTTATTGATATACTCAGTTTTCTCAATAAATTTCTGAGTATTGAACTGCATACAAATTTTTAGAATATATTCACAAATATTAGCTTTGGCTGATTACCAGGTTTCTTTTTCTAACATCATTAAATGAATTTGAGTAGTCCTTTTCTCCAAGTGTCCTAAACTATGTAAGTAGGAACTATGTATTATTAAAAGGTAACGAAGAACTTAGTTCTAAATCTCTCTTATCTTGGTGCCATTTAAGTGATATTTTTATTTATATCTCTAACCTCTTCAATGCTTATCATTTCATTTATATTTTCTACCTCTTCTTTGGGCTATAAGTTACATAACCCATGAGGTGGAAAATGCATGCAATTATTTTTAATCATTAAATGTCTCACTTTATATTTAGTGTTGGTTTTGCTTTAAAAATCAACTCCACCTAATATTAGCATAACGTTGTCAGATCTCCACACTAGGGATTGAACTCAGGACCTTGCACTTTTGAGGCAGCTGCAGCAAGACTGAGCTGAATCCCCAGCCCTGTCACATTATTTTTTGATTATTGTTTTTCTGAGTATATCTTATTCCATCCTGTTACTTTCAAATTTGTGATTTTATATTTAAAATCTGTGGTCCATAAGAAGTATATAGAGTTGTATTTTTTTTCACACAAACTTTATCTAATTGGAGTGTTTATTTTGCATCCAATATCAATGAGATATATTTGGACTTAACTTTTACAATTCTATCCTCCCATTTGTGCTGTATTCCAATTTCTTGCTATACTTGCTTTCATTTGGACTAAGAATTGTTAATTCATCATTCCCTTTTATAAGCTTGTTACTTATCTTTTAAGTTCTTTTAGTGGTTACAACAGAATCTTTTCAACTCAAATAGTCTAAAACAAATATTTTAAACTTCTTGCAAATGTGAAAATTGTAGAGCATTTTAGTTCCATGCTTATCTTTAACTTATGTGTGTGTTTATAAAACCCAAAATATATTATGATGGATGTTCTGTCCATTTCGTGTGCATCTATTTCCACAGAGCAGTTATTTGTGTTTCCATTTATTGCTTCTATTTCCATGACTCTGCTCAGCTTCCTATTACTCACTCCTGAAGACTTTCCTTTATAAAATCACATTTTGCTCAGCTCTCATTAGCCTCAGTTTTTATTCTGCCTGGATTTAAAACATCTTTTGCTCACTATAGGACTCATCCTTGGCAGGTGTCTTTTTCTCTGCCTGCTTTAAGGAGCATTCTGTAAGTTTCTAGATTAGATTGCATTGTATGCTGGATTATGATAACTCAGTGACAGTTTGCTACACCTTAAAAACCATGCTTCTTCATTCTAAGTCTTTGTCTTTGTATCTGATCACTCGTACTGTGAAGCTCCTAGACATGGGCTAGCTTCATTTTATTTTACACAGAGCATCTTAAATTCTTTCACTGTACATGGGGCATTGATTCTTGAATTTTTCCCTCATGTCTTTTGTGACCTTGGGAAATTTGAATTTCTGCTAGACTTTTACATTCTTCTCCTTATCAAAATCTAATCAAGAAAATTATTATATTGATATTTCTATTAACATATTTATTAAATAACAATCTTGTGGAATTATTTTCTCATTCAGTCCATGCCTCCATTCATAGATTTTTCATGAATTTTTGAGGTAGATATTTTAAGATAAGTTAGAAAGTGCAGAAACCATAAAGAAGAAATACAGACATAGCCAATTAAATGAAACAGCGTTAGTTATGGCTAAGTTCAATATAATCAAATCCAAAATTATCGTAACAAATTACAAATTGAGTCATGGGCACAGATGTGTAAATATCATTATTGTTTCTCTGTCATGAGAAACCAAAGGTGTAAGTGAGGTCCAGAATGTATGATAGGTTCTGTGAAATGTGAAGAAAAAGGGGAAGGGGAACTGGATAAGGGCAAGGGAAAGTGAAGAAGGGAAACCAAAAATGTGATGGTAAAAAGAAGAAAAAATGGAAACAAAACTTATGTATATAAAGGAGGTGAGGAGTTATAGGGAGGGTTGGGGTATGGGAAAAGTCAGAGGCAGGTACAAATTCTCAGTGATGAATGTACCAATAAACTCAATTTATTTAAAAAAATTAAAATATTCAAAGAATACCTGCATTCTGATCACTAACTCAATAGAAAAACCAAATATACAAGTAATTTAAGAAACAAAATTTGAAATGGACAATAGGATATATAAAAATTGACCTCTCAGCAGTAATGGAAACACAAAAGCAGCAAAGTAATATCTCTTCCACCCTAGCTAAATGGCAAAATAAAGCACATGAAAATCCCGAGGCTATTCTGGAGGTGACACGTTTTGTGTTCCCTCATCTCGCCTCTGCAAGTGTGACTGGTCTGTTCTTGGACAACCCAGCAAATGCTATTAAAATTTGATCTCCCAGTCACACTTGGGAGAATCTTATCCATAGAAAAACAGAAGAACATATAAGAAAATTTAATGCAACAGCTTTTACAACTGTCAAAAATTGAAGTTTTGGTTGCATTTTAGCCAAAAAATTGGATCACTTAAAAATATTGAGTTGGCATTATTTGATATTCAACTACAAGAATGTCTGTGACATTAAATGCAAAAAGAAAGTTGTGAGTGTTATGCATGTTATGAGGTGGTTCTGTAAAATAATAATAGTAATAATATGCACAGTAATAATGACAATTATATGTATACACAAATATATATATATATATATATATATATATATATATATATATATATATATATATACACACACACACAAAATGACAAATTGCTGAAATACTTTACACCAGGAAGCCGAAGTCTGAAAGAGTGACAGGATTATAATCACTCTTTTACATGTTTCAGTCTAGTTTTGTTTGTCACAACTAATGTTTACAGTGTTTTGGGTGATCAAACATGAAATATTTCAGCTCCGCCATGAGTCAGAGAAGGCTTCCTGAAGGAAGCGGCTAACCTTCCAGGCTTACAAGTGTCCAATACATAGGATCTGGGTAAGCACTCCAGAGATGGCTCATGCCTTCTTGCATGGGGTTTTCTGATATTTGCTGTACCTTTCCTCCCTGCTTGTCACTGCCCATGAAATCATTTTATTTCTTGCTCAGGTTTCCATCTAATTCTGAGGAAAATGAGCATAATTACAAAACAGTTTCCCATTTGTGGGCCTCTCTGAGTAAAGAAGGGGGGCAAACGTTGAGGCAGTAGATCAAGAGTGATCCTGAATTCTGGGCGCACCCCGTTTCCCTTCACAAACTTAATTCCTTTGATCAGTGACTTCCCTGCAAGCTATAAAGCCAGCAAACCCTCTCCTCCAGCGATTTCCTTGCTGATATCATGTGAAAATGAAAAGCGATGCTACTTTATTTTCTACCTTTAACAAAGGTATACATTAGGCAGGAAAAGTGAAAATGACTGTTTTCACATTGTCATACACTGACAGGCAAGCAGAGACACTTTAAATCCTTTTGCCAGAAATATTACTTTATTCCAGAGAGATACTTGTAGCTCCTGGGGTAATTTAGTAGTGGGTCTAAATGGAAAGATTTTCCTTCTCCTCAGGCTAGGCATGACCATGTATTTTCTGCATTATTACTTTTGCAACTGGAGGAAAGGCGAGCCGTGCCACATTTTTTCCAGGGCCTTTGCCCTCATCAGCGGTAACACAGGGCACAGAAT
The DNA here is from genome assembly GCA_004026965.1 of Petromus typicus. Classification (NCBI taxonomy): domain Eukaryota; kingdom Metazoa; phylum Chordata; class Mammalia; order Rodentia; family Petromuridae; genus Petromus; species Petromus typicus. Next base: position 20,906 of record PVIR01009459.1, on the reverse strand, counting down.
CCAAAACTGAATGCTGAGGTCGTCACACCCAATCTCCCACCTTCGTGCGGGTCCAACCTACCTTCCTAATGTAGGCATGAAAGGAAATCTTGAAATACAAGGAAAATAATATATCGCACGCTGGTTTTAGTTTCTATTCATTTCCCATAGAATTTCTAGCATCTTTTCTGTTTATGGGCAAATGTTTAATTGTAAAGTTCAATGATTACAAGCAAAATATCTAAAGCAAGTCTGCCTGGATCTGAACCTCATCTGTACCCCCATAACCTCTGTGACCTTGAGCAAGTTACTTAACGTGTGTGTCTTGGAGTCAGTAAGATGCACATATCAGTACCTGTGTTTTGAAGCTATTTTAGGAATTAAGTGGGAAATAAATTTCTGTCCCATAATAAGTGCTACATAAATTTTTATATCATTCAAACTCTTCCATAAGGTTCTTGGCTTAGTTCTTATTGATATGTGAGGAGATCAGCATTTTGTGCTATCAGAATACATCTGTTGTACTCCCGACTTGTTGTCACTTGACATTGTTTATGTTTTTCTTTCCCTGTGGATTTATTTTTACATAATCTCCGTTATGAATGTTCTTTTCTCGTTTAGGTCTTCTAAAGTCGGAGGTGTTACTTAACTGGCTCTTCCACTGCCAAGTCACAAAGGGTTCCCTCATACTTTCTCCCATTACTTATATGGTTTTGTTTTACATATTCTACTCTTTGAGCCATTTAAAATTTAACCTGTGATCTAATTTATCTTCTTCTAGGTGACACCTATTGTCCTAATTTTTTTCTCATGTCACTTTTATTTCCTACTGAATTCCCGCAGATGTTTGGATAGGTTTCTAATTTTTCTCTCCTAAAGGTAGATCAGTCATTAATTCATCATTAGAACACTTAATTGTTGAGGATATGTATTTTAGTACCCTCAGACCTACTTCATTTTTTATTCATAATTTCCTGATCATTTTCATTTGCTTATTCATGCATTATTTAGAAATCAACTTCCTATGGGCAGGGATGTAGCTTAGTGTTGCCACCCCGGGCCTGGCATGCATAAGGTCACGAGTTTGAACCCTGGTTCTGCAAAAAATAAAATAAAAATAAACAAATAAACTATCATATGGCTATCATATGGTACTTTTTTCATTTTAGTCTCATTTTTCTATTTCTTTTTTCTTTTCTGTGTGTGTGTGTGTGTGTGTTGTTATTGTATTATTCCAACCAAAATAGTCTATATGGATTGAAATGGATGTGCATAAATAAACGTAACCACCTAAAATCTTAGAGCTTAGGTTGGAAACAATACACAAGCCACAGTTTAGGTCAAGGAAAGACAACCATAAATATACGCTTATTTTTTCTGTATCCTTCTGAGGAAATGGTGGATTTGAAGAAAAATAAAAATAAACTCACTGGATAAAATGGGGTCCGTATTAAACAGTATCCTGTCCACCTTTGAGCCGGGGCACATCCCAGGTTCACGACTGAACCAAAACACCCAAAGAGGCCCACTGGAATCCTCTTGTGTGGGACCCCCCGGCCACACCCAACTTCCTCAGGTCTCTGCCTCAGCCACACACAATTCCTGGGCCTCTGCATGCAGCACAGCGAGACAGGAAGCAGCCTGGGCATCTGCTCTGGCGCCTGCTCCTTGGCACATCATGTTCCAGGACACAAAAGGAACGAAAGCGTTAGCCTGCCTCTCCTTTTCCTCTGTGTCTTTTCACATTCTTTCTGGGGACATATAAATTAAATGTCTCCATATTTTTTGTCTTTGATCTTGCTCTTGTCACACTGCATTATCCTCCCTCATGCCCAAGGGAGCACTCCTGCTACCACCCCAGCTCACTCGGGCGGGTGGGCCAGTCAGCAGCCTGCACAAAATGCTCACAGCCACTCAGCCATGGTGCTGTCCACCCCTATGGTGCTGCCATACTCAGCCACACGTCACTGCCCTGACAGGCTCCATGGAGTCCGCTTCTCCTTTTGGTCCATAAGTGCAATTCTACATATATTCTCAGTGCAGGAGAATGTGGGATGTCTGGCCCGGCCAGGTCTTCTCATGCTAGATAACTGTGGTTAAAAGAAATCACACAGACACCTACTACTTTTGAAGGAATGCCTTTGATTGTTCTTCAAGGACGCTAGGAGTAGAAGTCATCTAATGCCCTGGGAAGCTCTGACTCTGCAGAGTGGCAGCTGACTTGTCTCCTCATGGAGGACTCCAACTGCAGCTTCAAGACAAGATGCAGAACAAAATCACACTGAATAAGATACATACTTTTTGGCCACAGGATGCTAGTGAGAAAAAAATTATGATCAAGTCACAAAGAAAAAATGTTCTTTTATCAGTATGTTTGGCCTCACATTTGGACTAAATTCCATTGCTCTTTTGAGAAAGGCAGGACCTTTTTTTTGCTTCTAGCCATTTAAAGCAAAGGAATAATATCCATAGGCTGTCCCTTCATGCCTACATCTTGCCCTTAACAAGTCAGGAATCAGTTTTGAGGTTTTAACTTTCTCTAAATCTCTCTGTCCTTTCTGGGCTAAAGATAGGACTCTACCAAGCCAACAGTCACAGTAGATCATCTGGTCATCTTTTTTCACCAGCATCCTGTGTGTCCCAGTGCCTTTCATCCCCCCTAACAAGTTCTACTTCTGAGGGCCCCACTGCCCACCTTCTCTGTGTTCCACATACATGAAGCACAGCTGCCTGGCATGGCCCACACTGTGAACTGGGCAGCAGCATCCACCTGTGGTTTCCAGCATCCACCAGAGCCTTGGTATTGCTACAAATCCCCTAGTTTATCTATAATGAACTCTTCCCAAGTCTTCAACTAGATTCTCTTTTCAGCCTCAGTTCACTGTGCTAAGTAGATGACTTTGTCCCCTCTTCCTTCAAGAAAAAAGCCATCATGCACAACACCTGCTCTGCTTCCAGCCCACTTTCAGTTATACCCATATTCTTCCATACAGTTTCTACCTAGTCTCCTCCCCAAACAGATTCAACTCCTGTCATCCATCGCTCTCCAACTTGATAATCACCGTATCCCCAAGATTATCTTTGCTTTTCTCCTTTTGTCTCCTATTCACCCCAGAAAGTCTCACCCAGCTGTGACTCCCTTCCTTTTAACTGCTCTTCTCAATGTCATCTTCAAACAAGTTCATCAGTGGTCAGTGTGATCTCCATGTATACCTAAAATGTACACATAAACCCCAAATAGGAAAAGATCAAAGAAATTCAAAAGATTTTGTATGAAGATTCTTCTCAGCATAGGCCCAAATGAAATGAAATAAGAATGCTCAAGACATATCTACACTCCTGTGTTCACTGGCAAGCTATTCAGAGTAACAAAGAAATAGAAGCAACACCAGCTGATGGATGGATAAAGAGAAGGTGTTACATATACAAAATGAAATATTAGTCATCAGAAGGAATGAACACCTTTCATTTGCAGCTATGTAGATGGAAAAAAAGACATTACATTAAAAGAAATAAGCTAAGCATAAAAGGAAGTATCTCATGGTCCCATTCACATGTAGAATATTTTTTAACCAATGCCTGCCTTGCAAGCACCCAGTTACTATCTCCAGTAACCACATACAACAATGCTGGGTGTGGAGAGTCAGGTGCACCAGCAATCAGGACCACAAACAACAGTGCCACGTATGGTGGCTCACACCTGTAATCCCAGCACTCGGGAGGTAGAGGCAGGAGAATTGCTGTGAGTTCAAGGCCAATCTCAGGGCCAGCCTGAACTAAAAAAGTGAGACCCTATCTCAAAAAAAATTAATAATCTCACAGATTTTCAAAGCAGAGTGGCCTTTACCAGAAGTTCTGGGGCTTGGAAGAGGAAGAACTCAAGTTAATCAATGAGCATTACATTTCAGTTATGGAAGAAGAAGCTCCAGTGTGCTATTGCCCAGGAAGATGTCTATAGATAGTTATAATGTACTGTACATTTTTCTAAAGCTAGAAGAAAGGATTTTTTAACGTTTTCACCACAAAGAAATGATTTGAGGAGATATGTTTGACCACATACTATTTATATATGCATCAAATATCACATAGTACCTTTTCAGTATGAACAATTTTATATTTTTATCCCTTAAAATTAATTTTAACATAGCTTTGAAATTTTCACCTTTTTCTAATCATAAAGCTTCCATAGGAAGCTGTTATTTTTTAGTCTTGAGTTTCACTGATAACTTCTTGATAAATTATACATCTTTTAATAAAACACAAAAAATACTGGACTCAATACATGAATATATCTTCCATGTGAAACAGTGGACATCTCAGGACCATGGAGATTCCACCATAGAGTGACCCTTCATCCTCATGGCCCCCAGAACTCAGTACCTGATCACAGAAGCAAGCCTGAGCCCTACAGGGGAGAGTGTCCAGAGTGTCAGCTTGCAGGGAGTGTCACCCAGGAGAAGCCTGGAGCTTCTGCCTGTCATCCCTTCAGTGTCTTGCTCCCTTCTATTTATTTAGCCTTTGACCTTGTATTTGCATTTCAAGCCTCTCTCTAAAACTCTGTTAACTTTTCCTATAGGTTATATTATACATATTATTAACTTTTATATGTGTGTTTATTATTAACTTTTATATATATGCGCTCTCTCTCTCTCTCTCTCTTTCTCTCTCTCTCTCTCTCTCTCTCTCTCCCTCACCCCCCTCTCCCTTTCTTTCCCTCTCTTTGTCTTCCCAGTACAAGGGATCAAACTCCAGTCCTCGGGCTTGCAAGGGTGGCATAGTGCCACTGCACTAAATCCCCAGTCCCCCAGTTCTTCCTGTGAGTCTTGTCTCTCCTTAAATCGGATGTCATCTGTGCTTTTTCAGAGATATTTGAAATACCAATAATTATTGGTATTTTGGAAATTCTAATGAAATTATTTCTTCTTCTTTTCAAGGGCTGTAATATTGTTCTGATTAATTTTTTATTTTTAGTCACTAAGTGGGGTTTTAGGTGTTAGTATAGACTTGTGCTTAACTACTATCGTGATCTACATACATATAAACACAAAAATTATCTGTGTGCATAGATATATTGCTCATGCCCAGCTTCTTTGCATGCATTTTTCCAATTCCATAGGTTACATCTCTCCAAATGTCTCCTCCTTCAGTTTCTCCCTGCTTCCCAAATGACTGTTGCCACTGAGATCAGCAATAAGAAAGTCAGGTTATTGAATCACTCTCCCATTTAAACCTCCCGCATCCTCTCTGTTACAAGAGGATCGCAGACATTTAAATGAAGGAAACCCGACCCCCATCAATATGGCTCCTTCCCACACCTCCTACCATGCTTTGTCTCCGCCTTCATCCTCCAGCTCCAACACATAACCCCTCATCTTCGCACCATTTCACCCGCACATATCCAGTTTTTACTCTGTGTTCACGGAGCCTCCCCAGCCCTGGGCCTGGCTGGCTGCTCCTTTCCTTTAGGAACTACCTCCTTCGGGAAGCCTTCCTCACATTCCCCTCTTCTCTGTGCACGAGGAATTTGCCCTGCTTTCTCTCATCCTTCCATACAGCTCTCTTCACAGATTTTACCGTGTTAGAATGTCCTTGTGTATTCTCCCAGTCAGTCACATGGTTTTGGAGAACAAAGAATGGAAAAAAAAACAAACCAAAACCTACATCACATCTTGCTCCCCAGAATACAATAGAAAATATTTGCACACAAGCGTTAGTTTCTGAAGCCTTTCACTGCAAGCACTCTTAAAAGAAATTTATTTCCTTATGCTCTCCATTTCGAAAGCTATGTTTAGTTTGTTTCCCTGTACTTTAAATGAATGACTGACATTTTCATGAAAGTAAACTACTTTTATTTTTCTATTTAACATTAGTCATGTAGTAATAATTATAAATAATCAGGTCGAGCTGTAAGAAAGACCTGTGTGTTTCACCTTGTTCTGCTTTTCCACACCAGCTGATAAGTTTTAGTTTGAAATTTTAAGATTTCTTTAGAAAGCATTCAAGAATGCTCCTCTTAAGCTGAACTTGCCCATGTGTCAGATTCCAGGTATAGTCTCAGCGAGATTTCTTTTATCTTTAAATTAGGTGCTTAAAGAAACACTTTTAGAAAGGGCATAGTATAGCTCTGAGAAGTCTCTTGGGTCTCTCAGGCACGATTTTATCACATCATTCATTGGAACTCTGCATTCCACAGTCTAGGCCTCACTTTGCAAGTTCATATTATCATTTCTGAGTTTACTTAAGAATGATTACACTCTGGGTAGCTGACTTAAATGAATTGATTGCCAAAAGAGTCACTTATTTAAAATGTCACTAATAGATACTTGTTTTCCTGGATCCACTTGTATGTGGGATATTCCTTCCTAGTAGGAAAATCTTGTGAATGAGCCACATGCAGAAGAAAGGCAAAGTCAGTGAGGGTCCAAAAGGGCACTATGAAAATTGCACATCCAGGTATGTAGCGGGTTGGAGGTATGCTCTCATGAACTTTTAAAAACTCAACTTACAAGGACACAGTCAATAGCTTGCAGTCTAATGAAGAAACTGCTACCTGAGGCAGAAAGCAGAATTTACCACTGTAGTAAAAATGTAGAGCATTCCTGCAAGCTTAGGATCAGGGAACTTTGTATGAAAATGGAAATGTTTGACTCGAATCTTCAAATATGGGCACAGTTTCAGCGGTGGAACTGAACCAGAGAATGACACAGAAATTCCCACGAAGGAAGAAAACATTGCGATAGGGCCTGATAAGCAGAGGATTGAAAGGAGTGACCTTAGATGGTTCTTGGAAGATATTGCGTATAACTCTGTAATGCTTGTGAATTGCCCTTTTCCATTTTAAGGATGTCTGTAATTGGATAATCAATTGGCTAAAATCAAAACACCTTTGCCCTGGATGGTAATGAGGGAATGCTGCATGCTGTAGCTGTCAGTTTCATCTTTCTCAGTATTCATTTTCAGCCATCAAAATAATCTGTCATGACACAGATTACAGTCCCAAGGCTGGCACTTTCTCGTGCGAGTCATGTGGCAAGGCTAGTGTTTTGGTGATGACTTTTGGAGAGGCACCTGAGATCTCAGATGAGCAGGGAGGCGTACTGTTATCAAAAATATTTTCGGGATCTGTCTTCTGAAGAGGCCCTTAGAGGAAGATTTTGAATCATTTTATAATGAGCTTTCTTGGTTTTCATTTCAAAACTGGCATTTTTCGGACCTCTTTCTGAATCCCAGGTTCCAGTTTATAGGGCCAGAAGGGCTTTTGTTTTCAACATAAGTATTTAAGAAACGTGAATTACACTTGCTTTAAAGTGGTGTCTTCAAGGTAAATTAGTTATTCAATACATTTTTCTTATATTTTAAAATTTGTATCTGATTTAAGGAATTAAGACCATTGGTTGTGGTGAGCTGTAGAGAAAAATAGAATATTTTGCCTTATTTACATGATATGTCCATAAAAATCTTTAATATAACAATTACTACTGTTCTTGTAGCTTTTAAAAAGTCTCTTAAAATTGAATTGTTTTTTACATTTTCTTGTTTTCCATAGAATGGACTCATCCTGATTCCTTTTCCTAGTCTTACTCTTTCTTAAAATCCCACGTGAATGTCTCTGAAGGTGTACGTAAATGATCACGTTGGCAGGTTGTTTCCAGGGTTACTACAATGCAAGGTTAATTCCCACTTGGCTTATACATATGGAGGCTTTAGAGACCTTCTAATTGATATAGAGATCAAAGATTTATCTACTCAAACATGTTCTTTCTTTTTCTAAAAGATCAATTAGCCATCTACTTTGGTAAGGACAGTTATTAAAATTTGTTGCATCTGAAATGTTCAAGACCATTTGAAATAAAGAGAGAACTTCAGTGGTTGGCTGTGCTTAAAGATCGTTTTTATGTCTATGCAACTTTCATCTTAGGCACAAGCTTTTCAATCCCTGGGAAATCCCTGTGATATTGCAGATAGCACACACCAGTGGCTTTTTTATAAAACAGAAAGAGATTCTGTTTTATGTGTCTCAGCTACTGTAAATCTCCGACACATTTCCATACTACTTGCCACTTTACTCAAGGGTCCAAATGCCTGCATGTGGATGGAACCATGACACACCAGGCGCCAGTGAGGCAGACACGCATCCTGCTCCTCACCACTGTTGGAACAGACAGGCTTCCTAACTGTATGCAAAGACAGCATCTTTCTCCTAAAGCCATGTATCAAACCGGTACACCAATAGAGGAGGGAAATACATATACATTTCCATAAATAAGAGCATAGCTATGTTGGTTGAATGAATGAATGACAGAATGAGAAATGAAGAGGAAAACTGGAAAGAAAGAACAGAGAAATAAAAAGCAGGAAGAAGTCTGGTTTCCTGAGAGGTCCTTGTGGCTTTTCCCTGATAACACAATCACTTTTAAAGCAGGATAACTGTCGGCGCCTGTCTTGGGGACGTAGGGGACCTTACTTGGAAAAGTGCAACAAATGAGTTTGGATGAACATCTCAGTAGTGGCTTTTGCAGTATTTTCACAGATTAAATGTCTGTTTCCATGGAGCCAGCTTTGGCAAAGCTGGTTGGAGCAGAAGCCAAGAATGAAAATCGTATACCCTGAGAATCTGACATTTCAACTGCCAGGAAAAAGCTGGCACTTCTGTTGCACTTTTATCTTCTCAATAGTTTGGTGCTTTAAACGCAGCAGGGGAGCACCTTATTAATTCAACTGAGAAATATTTTCATCGTATTAATGAGGTTCCATTTTTGACTGTTTACATTTCTCCTAAAAATGAAAGCAATTACAGGCACAGTGTTAATAGGAAATTTTCCTCAAGGGAATTAGAACTTTTAGATTCTGGTTATGGCCTTCAAAACTCTCCCCACTTTATCCTTTTCCTTAGTGAACTGCTTTGGCCTACACTAGATTACTTGTCTATTTTGAAGCATTTTCTGTATCATGTTTGGACAAACCAGAATGTTTAAAAAACTGAATGAGAGGCTCAGTGAAAGAATATTACCAAACTGAAAGTGAAATAAATCTGAACATCCGTTTTAAACATTCTCAGAGAAGTCTGAAAGGAATATAGATGCTACATAATGTCTCATAAGAAAAGACCAGGAGGACTTCTATTAGAAAGTGCTAGAAGTTCAAATAAGTTCCTGGGAAGTATATATCCCTAAAAGCCAGTCCCAGAGGACCTAATCTGGTAGGAAGAGGAGCACCTAAGTATCAGTAGAGTCTGCAGAGCATGGCCATAACTGTGAGTCTAGGATTTCACCAGATTTTCAATACATATTCATGAATTGCACAGCATGCTTTTTATAATTGCAGGCTTTTTAAAAATTGCTGGCTCTCTATATGTTGTATATATGTTGAGTATACAAGCATGCCCATTGGTAGTGTGCAAAATAGCCAAATAAATTGTGCAGTAAAATATAGTAGGTTTTTTTTAAGTTTTCAAGGGCAAAGGCTCCATTTCATGACTTTTGAATTTCTCACTATGAGCACAACAGGCACTTAATAAATGCTATAGCTGGCACTAATAAGCCAATCCTGATGTCCTCCAGCAGAGGCATTGGCTTTGATTCTCTACAATTTCCTCTCCTGTTATCTTTGATTTAAAGTCTACATTCAGGAGCAATTTTCATTCCAAGTTAGTAAGAAGTTTAAACCCTGCATCTCAAAGAAGATGGTGATATTTTAAAGATACCACTGGCCCTTAATTACATATTATCAGAAGGTAAGAGGCAAACTAAAAGATTTGACTCAACGTAATTTCTCTCGTGCTATTTTGAAATAGTTTGGAAAAAATCCTAAGTCTTATGTGGGATTTGCCTGAAATTAAATTACATTCTGATAATCCTTTTCAGCACCATAATTCCATTTTCTGCTGTTGAGTCTCAACAGGAAAACTTGTCAGCAATCTTGTGAACAAACAAGCTTTTGTTCTGTTAGCAGGAGATTCTGCTTTAAGTCTCCATATGACCTTCGGAGCCATGCTCAAAATCAATGGGGTATCAAATACAGAAGGAAACTGTGACATCTTACGGATCTGAGCAATATACGTGAGGTTATCTGCAACTGCTGTCTCTGCCTCTCTGAGAATATACTATCCCTTTGCAATTGTTTTGTAGTAGCACTGAATTTTGACTGAATAAACTAAATTATAGACCCTATTGAAAAAGTAGCACTAGTCTACTTTAAGAATGATTTGCTTTGTTTCATTTTGTTTTCTTTTTTCCAATGACAGTTGAATGCAAAGCAGAAAACTGATTATTCTGCAACTTGATCAGTGGCTCAGCAGCTTGAATAAGTGGCCGACAATGGAATTAGTCCAGGAGGGTACTGGTGGGTTATAAGGGTTCTGTATTAAGGCAGCCTCCTTCTTCAAATAGAATTGCATTGACAGCAATCACAGAAGAGGCAAAGTTTGAGGACTGACTTCTTTATGTCTTTTAGGCCAAAACTAACGTGTATACTTTATGAGTTTGGAGTAGATTTTCACAAGAAAGAAATAACAAATATGAGTCTGTTTGCACTAAGGGTTCCACACTAAGCTTCTAACACATGCTAAAATTCTTAAAATGTGAGAAGGGATGGTGGAATTAATTTAGTTAATTTAGAACAAATCAATAGCAATAAGCCAGAGCATGGTGCCCTCCAGCACCAAGCTCACCTAGGCCTGGATCTGGATAGAACATTTCCAGGTTTGAAAATGGATAGACTGTGCTGTTTGCAGTGTTGTACAACCAGACTACTAAAAGTCAGGAAGCCTGGGCCACTGTTGGGGATTTTGTCAGTATGTGAGCTGTCTACTCAGTTTTTCCTTTTGTAGAAAGAAGACACAGACCACAAAATTCTCAAGTTAATTTTCAACTATGTAATTTCTATTATAGAAATTGAACTTTAAAGTCATAGTACTGAGGATAAGAGTACAAGCGAGGGCCGGGGAGTTAGCTCAGTGGTTCCGGCGCCTGTCTCGCAAGCGCAAGGACCCGGGTTCGATTCCCCGGTAACTACATAACAATACTGGGTGTGGAGACTCACCCCAGCGGCAACCAATACCACATAATAGTGCCGGGCGTGGTGGCTCACGCCTGTAATCCCAGCACTTGGGAGGCAGAGGCAGGAGGATTGCTGTGATGTGAGTTTGAGGCTGAGCTCGGGGCCAGCCTGAACCACAAAGCGAGACCCTGTCTCAAAAAACCTAAAAAGAAAAAAAGAGTGCAAGCGAAACTTAGCAAGGAAGTCCTATAACTTATAACTTCTTCAAACACTGGTTTTGCTGTCATTAATTTTAGCTCAATGAGACAATCTGTAGACAAAAACTGCCTATAATTGATCTAACTATAAGATAAAGGAACTCGTCCTAAAATCATATATACTTATTTTGAACATTAGATAATATCAACTAAGATGCAAAGTTTTGGTCTAACCAATTTTTCCTTCATTTTTCTTTTTTAAAAATAAATAATGCAGGGCCGGGGATATAGCTCAGTGGTTCTGGTGCCTGTCTTGCAAGTGCAAGGGCGCGGGTTTGATTCCCCCGGTAACCACATAACAATACTGGGTGTGGAGACTCACCCCAGCAGCAACCAGTACCACATACCACAGTGCCAGGCGTGGTGGCTCACACCTGTAATCCCAGCACTCGGGAGGCAGAGGCAGGAGGATTGCTGTGATGTGAGTTGGAGGCTGAGCTCAGGGCCAGCCTGAACCACAAAATGAGACCCTGTCTCAAAACAAACAAACAAACAAACAAACAATAATAAAAATAAATAATGCAATTGCAGAAATATTTTAATCCTAGCACAGTTATTTCCATATTTATACTCTACGGTATTTTGTCTTCCATATACTAGTCAACAAACTTGCAATGATATTTGCTGGTCTATATTTTGATTTTTCAAAATCATAATTTTGTATTGTTAGCATGTTTCTACTTTTCTGCATGGATTTAGTGATAATTTAATGCCTATAAATTATTTTCTCACACTGGTATATCATAATCTATTAACTATGATTTTGTTTCCAGTTTAACTTTTAAAAATGAATACAATTAGTACATGAAAAGTAGCTTAGTATTTCATCTTGTTTCATTCTTCCCTCACAGGGGCCTGTATATGTAACCCTAGTTTCACTGGTTCATAATTATCTCAGGTATATTTAAAGCTCAATAATTTCTTCACTTTTTTTCTGTTTCTTTTAAGCTTTATCAATTTAGAATCTCCATTTTCAAAAAACTTACAAATAAAAACTTATACTTTTAAAGAATTTTTGTAGTAAAATATACAACATAGAATTTGCCATTTTAACAGTTCCCACATATGTAGTTCAGTGGTGTTAGTTGTATTTATGATCTTATGCTATTATGATCTCTTTCTAAACTTTTTCATCTACCAAACAGAAACTCTATAACCACCAAACACTGATTCTCTATTCTCTCCCATCCAACTCTTCGTAATCTCTAACCTACTTTATTCATTTGTGTAGCCAAAATAGTTCATATAATTGGAATACTATAATATTTACTCTGTTTTTATCTGACTTATTTCTTTTTTATTGTTTTCAAGGCTCCTCTTCACTACAACCCTATCAGAATTTCATTCTCCTTTACAATTGCAAATGTTGTTTTACATGCATTACCACGTGAAATTTACTGATTTGTCTGGTGGAAGATGGTTGTCTCCATCCTTTGCCTCTTGTGAAGGATGCTGCAGTGAATATCGACACACAAGTAGCTGAATCTGTGGTCAGTGCTCTGAGCAGGGAAACTGCTGAATCACATGGCGATTCTACACTCAAGTTTTTGAGGAAAAGCCAAGATATTTTCTACAACAGCTGCACTATTTTACATTCCCACCAACAATGTGGGGACAAGGGTTCCAGTCTGTCTAAATTTTCAGGAACAGTTGTTTTTTTTTTTTTTTTTTAAAAAAACAGCCATTAAAGAATGTCTGAGGATGTATCTTGTGGTACTAATCTGTGTTACCTTCATAACAAGTGAAGCTGGGGGTCATTTCATGTGCTCATTAGCCATCTGTATATCTCTTAAAAATGTCTGTTCAAGTTCGCCCATTTTTCAGTTGAGCTGCTTTATCTTTTGCTAATTTTTGTTTTTATCTGTACATGTTTGCAGTACATAATGATTACATCCATCATGGGGAGTTGGCCTGTGTATGTGACATGTCTTCATTCTTTTTAAGTCTCCTTAAGTCTCCCCTCCCCCTTCCTTTCCATTTCTTGGCCTCCTTCCCATTTGTAAAAGACCTTTCATCTTTTTGTTGTTGAGCTTTAGGGGTTCTTTATCTATCCTAAGTATTAAATTTCTATCAAGTATACGGTTTGCCAATTATTCCTTCATTACTTTCCAAGTAATATGCTTTAATGTGCAGAAATTTTTAATCATAGTGATGTCTGATTTACTTGTTTTCTTCTCTTCCTTATTTTTTTGGTGTTACTGATTGTTATTCCAATCAATATATGATCTTTTAATCTAATTCACTTTTCACTCTCTTCAGATCCTTTAAAGCTACTTTATCACCATGAAAAAAAAACCATTATTGGGTAACATAAACAAAAGTACACATGGAAATTTAAAAGCAAATATTTGCAAAAGGTTATTTTACTACAACTTCTTCATAATTTCTTAAATATTGAACTTTTTCAGTGCAGCCATAATAGCAACAAATACTTGCCCTGCATTTAGAAATGAGACTATGTCAGTGCCCAGTAGAGGTGGATGACACACATTCACACGCACCAGGGATGAATACCTGCCCCTCAGACCACCTCAGGAAAGTGCTGAGGCTAAAAATTGGAAATATAGACAGGATAAAATAGGAACTTTGGTTAAATAGAGGGAATTCAAGTATTCTTCCTTGGGGTGGTTTCAGAGATCTATGAATACTGATTATTTATTTCTAGGGAACCAGTTCTCTAATTCCGAGGTTAACAGTCAGCAGTGGTATTTGCAGCAGTGTTAGATGGTACGCAGTCCCCTAAGCTGGTGTTGCTTTCAGGCATGTAGATGACTCCCCCTCAGAACCTCGGTCTTTGGAAGAGTCTGATTTGTTCTTGTCAGCACCTTTACCCTCAAGGACCTTGGACAAATGTTAGATCCCAGTGCCGAGCTATCACTGTCTTTCCATTCCATCTTCAGGCTTCATCCCCTGCCACAGCAGCCTTCAGTCATTCCATTCAGCGGGACTGGAATCCAGCTCTGGCTGCTTTGCCCACCAAGGAAGCTGAGCTTTCAGATTGTTCACACATCCTGCACTTCCTGCAGTCTGACCCCGCTAAGGAAAAGAAGTCTCCATAAGCCTAGAAAGAGGGAAGGAAAAAATGCTTCCAAAAGGAAACAGAACTTCCAATAATGGCTTGTAAATTTCACAAAATTATCTAGGTTTCCAATTGCCTACGGAAAACTACTCCTTCAGAGCTGACTATCTCTTTGTAATAGTGTCAGGAAAATTAATGAACTATCATTTTTATTTCCTACTTCATAATCTTGATATTTTGTACTTTAATCAAAGAAAAGTTAATTAACATAACTTGTGATCAGAAGGTTTATTATCCGTTTTAAATTTCTTTATCTTCCTAGGAAAATCTCTAACTCAAATAAATGTTACAAATGGAGGGCAGATCATGGATCATATTCTACTTATAACTACAAAGTTAGCCTGCTGCATGGCACAATAAATAAGACCCTTGGGTCTGAGATCCAACCCAGTCAGAAAGCCAGAGTATTACCACTTTCTCACACTGGCTCCCTAAGGCCCATTCCCACAGGATGATGAAAAGAGGGGCAGAAGACTCCTACCAACACACTGGGTTACACACAGGAATGCAACCTGAGCTAAACAGAACCATCTCTTCTGTGATCAGCAGTAAGCAAAGCTGCCCGCTGCTCCAAATGGAGATACTATCTCTGTCTTCCAAGATTATTCAGCCTTTCAAACATCTTTGAAAAGATTCTGGAAAACAGCAACTCAGAGTCCCATGGAGAATTCATTTTGAATATTTTATACTATATTTCATACTCATGGGCACCAGGCTATTTCATACTTTTGAGGTAAATTCATAATGATAAGTGTGATAAGACAGATTCAAAATGAAAATGGTCCTTTCTTTAAACTCCAATGCTTTGGCAAGGTTTTGGGGTTAACTTCTTTAATGCAGGATGAAGATCAGTCAGCATCAGCTTTTGGGAGAGTATTATTTGGTACCTCCCAAACAGGCATTTCATGGGTAGCTGTTATTACCTTCAAGTGAAAGTTATCAACCAAGTTTTATTTTCAGCTTGCTCTGTCCTGTTTCTTGACCAAATCTGCATGTCCTAGAAAGCCCTCTGCAGATGGGTATACACATCATTTCCTTCAAACTTTTGTCCAAATGTCTTTCAAGTGAAGTCTAGATCAGAGGGAATCAGTTAGATCTTATTCCCTCACATAAATTATATTCTTCCCCATTCATTCTTTTTTTTTTTTTTTTTTTTTGATGCAAGGTCCCACTTTGTAGTTCAGGCTGGCCCTGTGCTCAGCCTTGAACTCATAGCAATCCTTCGGCCTCTGCTTCCCAAATACTAGGATTACAGGTGTGAGCCACTATGCCTGGTTCCCCCATTCATTCTCCATCCACTTTAATTTTGTCTTTCTCTTTAGCTCAGTGCCTTCTACTATGTTATAAAATTCATTTAACTTTTATTTTGTTGCTCCCGTGAAAATGTAAGTTCCATTGAGAGTTGAAGTTCTAATCTACTTTAGCAATCAACCTCCAGTCCCTAATATCTAATCTATAATTATTACTTAATAAAATATTTGTTAAGTGAGTGAAAAGATTAAGTCATGAGTTCCTAACAGGGTAGGACTGGGACCCGAAGCCAGATCATCTGACTTCAAGTCCATTACTACTTCTATTATACAGCTCTTATTTCACAACTCACAGCCTCCCCACCCTCAAGTTTGAGCAGACAGCATACCACCAGGAGGTCTGTATTAGCTCTTCCCAGGTGCAGAGACTCTAGGCTAAAGACAGATATGGGCAGAGAAGGGAATAACTAAGGCCAGGCTGAGGCTGCAGAACAGTTAGCTTCACAGGGAAGAGTATCAGGAAGCAGACTCTCTGATCCAGCTGCATCTGCATGAGCCTGCTTCCAGGGTTAATAATGTGGATTCATTGCTCCCGGCCTTATGAAAGGAAAGTGTCAGAAGTCTAATCTCTGTGATCCACAGATGCTGGTGGTAACAGACATTTTATACAGAATTTTAATCTACAAAGCAATTTATAAAACTCACAAATCAATCATCTTATAATTGCCAGGATATGGGCAAGATAAAGATAGTAGGACTTGAAAATAATGAACTATGTGAAAGAAAAACTGCAAAAAGCCCTTATAAGAGTGGGAAAGAACCCAGAAAAGCTTGCCTCATCCCAAACATCCAGTGTTCCCGTCACAGCTAACAACTCTTAGGAGCCCTTCAGCCCCAGTCTCTACCCAGCAGGTCTCCTTGTCTGTGATAAATGCTGACCAGCATCCCACACATGAGTCTCATTCCCCCCAGTATTGGTATTTTAACATTTTTTTCCTAAGTAACTGATTCAAAATGTCTTCTCCTTGAATTATAATAATTCTGAACTTTCCACTGGGCCACTAGCTACAGATATTGTTCTTTCAACTTAAGTTTAATTTGATTAAAAGCAAAAATAAGTATTCTTCTGTCTCACCAGCCACAGTTTCAGTAGCCATTGGACACACTGGTAGCAAGCACAATGCCCAGTGTGGTGTGGAGTACTTCTGTCATCAAGACAGTCCACTGGACAATGCCACTTGAGGTTTGGTGCAAGTGAACAAGGGCTGGTTTTGATCTGATCGCAATCTGGAAGGCTAGAATTGTTTTGTGTCATAGTCTTTTAACAGAATTTAAGCTTAATATCTTTTCTATACCTCCTTTATCTTGGTGAGCTCTGAGCCATTGCTTAATCTTCTCAGGCCTTTTGAGTTCATGGAATATTTTATTTTCCGCAACACACTGTCTGACATTGAATCCCTGGCAGCTGGGTTTTTCTTCTCTCCCCTCCTGCTTTTTAGCGAGGCAACAGTTCCTGGCCCTGAGAAGCTTAGGATAATCTACCTTGCTGTCATATCACTCTTTGAGATTCCATAAAATGAATCCTCTATATCAAAATTAAAGTTACACAGCATTGTTAATAATTCCAGTAGAGATTAGGGAAGGACAGGAGAGTATGTCTAGCCTAATTTGATAAGATTTGAAGGCAGGTGAATCAGGTTTGACAATTCTGATAGATAACCCCTAAGCAGTAAAATTAAAGATTAACATTTGCTAGAGAAATATTTCAGGTGCATATGAAATCCATCAATATAATCAGTAGAAGGTCATGTTGGGAGATGTAAAAACAAAACTGTTTACCAACCTAGAAAATCCCTCTACCAAGATGGCAGAGACAGAAAACAACTTTCTTATTAAATATACATTACACCAGAATATTAAACCAGGCACGGGCAGTTTACTAAGAGATTGTAAACATGAAAAGAAGTAGATCCAAGCAGGTGAATTCTATTCCATACACATTCCGGAAGCGAATAACTGGTCAGCCCTCACGTGAGTGAACTATTAGCACCATTGTCACATGTATTCATCTTAAATGTAATTGGTAATTGGGGTGATCATCTGCATTACAAATTTCTCTCATCTTAATGGCAAGACGCAGTTTTGCAACTTGGAAGGAATCATTCCTTAGAAGTTAGCCTCCTACTCTGAAAACTACTTGCACTCTGAAAAAGGAGATTTAAGAGGATATCAGAAAATGAAAGACACCCCTTGTTCCTCAGTAGGAAGTCCCAATGTCATCAAAATGACTATACTCCCACAACTACTATATAGATTCTATGCAATCCCAAATGAAATTCCAACAGGATATTTGACAGATATAGAGAAAACAATCCAAAAATTCATCTGGAACCACAAGAAACCTAGAATAGCAAAAGCATTTCTAGGCAATAAGGATATGGCAGGGGGTATCACAGTCCCCAATTTGAAACTATATTACAGGTCTGGGGGTTTAGCTCAATAGTTCTGGTGTCTTCCTGGCAAGTGCAGGTCCCGAGTTCAATCTCTGGTTCCATATATCACATTGTTGAACATGGTGGCTCACGCCTGTAATCCCAGCACTGGAGAGGCAGAAGCAGGAGGATTTCTGTGAATCTGAGGCTAGCCTAGGATACAGAGTGAGTTCAGGGCCAGTTTAAACAACAAAGCAAGACCCTGTCTCGAAACAAAACCTATATTACAAAGCCACTATGATCAAATCAGCATGGTATTGGAAGAGTAACAGATCGGAGGATCAGTAAACAAACTAGAAGATCCAGAAACAAGCCCAGATATATGAAGCCACCTCATCTTCCACATAGGAGCCAAACACCCTCAGTGAAGAAAAGATAAATTCTTTAACAAATGGTACTAGAAAAATAAGGTTTCAACCTGTCAAAGACTAAAGCTAGATCTGTGTCTTTCACCATGTACTAAACTAAAATCAAAGTAGATTAGAAACCTAAATATTAAAACAAAAACACTAAACCTGCTGCAAAACAAGTTAGGTAGAATTCTTGAAGACATTGGCTTAGGAAAAGATTTTATGAATAAAACCTTAACAGAACAGGAACTAGCAGAAGAAATCAACAAATGGGATCTGATCCTATGGAAAAGGAAACCACCAGCAGAGCATAAAGACAACCAACAATATGGGGAACATTTTTCACCAGCTGTTTTTCAAACAAAGGATTACTATTTAGAATATATAAAGAGCTTAAAAATTCAGTCCCCCCAAATTTACAGACCCAATTCAAAAATGGGCATCTGAAATGAACACACACTTCTCAGAGGAAGAAGTAAAAGCAGCTAAGAAATATATGAAGAAATGTTCGATATCACTTGTCATTCAAGAGATGCAGATTAAAACAACACTGAGATTTCATCTCACTCCACCAAGAACAGCTGCTATCATGATAACAAACAACCACACATGCTGGTGAGGCTGCAGGGAGAAAGGAATCCTTCTCCATTATTGGTGGGAATATAGACTGGTGCAACCACTACAGAGATCAGTGTGGAAATTCCTCAACTTGGATTAGAGGTGCCATTAGGCTTTGCTATTCCCCTGCTAGGGATATACACAAAAGAATTAAGATTCATATTACAGCAACATAGGTGCACTCATGTTTATAGAAGTTCAGTTTATGATTGCTAAATCTTGGAAACAACTCAAATGTCCATCAACTGGGGACTGGATAAAGAAGATGTGGGCTTTTAAAAAAAAAATAAAATGGAGTACTACTCTGCCATAAAGAATGATAAATTTGAATCTTTTACACTCAAATAGATATATTTGAGGACATACTCCTAAGTGAAATAAATAGGACACAGATGTGTAAATACCATATCTTTTCTCTGGCATGAAGAATTGAAGGTGAAAATGAGTTCTGAAATGCATGATAGGTAATGTAAAATAGTAAGAAAACATTCAAAGGGAAAAAGGATAAGTAAAGAAGGGAAAGAAAAAAAATGTGATGATTAAAAAAAGGAAACAAAGCTTATATGTGTAGGGGGTAGGGGATTTGGGGGATGGGAATGGGAAAAATAAGAATTAAGTCATATCATGTACTGGTACAAATTCTCAGTGCCGATTGTGATCATGATGTGTATATAAAATGTACCAATGAAATCAACTCTTTTTAAAAAAGAAGTTAGGCTCCTTCCTTCCCACTGAAATTAGGAGATCAAAACACTTGATGGTTATATTTCAAAGAGGTGAGTCCTTGATCCCGAGAAAAAGACAGTGCAGAATTGTTTTTTGTTTTGTTTTGTTTTGTTTTGTTCTTTTAGGGTTTTTTGTTTTGTTTTGTTTTGTTTTTGGTTTTGGTTTTGGTTGTTTTTTTTTTTTTTTTTTTTTTTTTTTTTTTTTTTTTTTTTTTTTTTTTTTTTTTTTTTTTTTTTTTTTTTTTTTTTTTTGAGACAGGGTCTCACTTTATGGTTCAGGCTGGCCCCAAGCTCAGCCTCGAACTCACATCACAGCAATCCTCCTGCCTCTGGCCTCCCGAGTGCTGGGATTACAGGCGTGAGCCACCACGCCCGGCACTGTGGTATGTGGTACTGGTTGCTGCTGGGTGTGGGTCTCCACGCCCAGTATTGTATGTAGTTACCAGGGAATCAAACCCGGGTCCGTGCGCTTGCAAGACAGGCACTGGAACCACTGAGCTAACTCCCTGGCCCCCAGTGCAGAATTGTTAAGGTCTGCAGTGGGCTTTTAAAAGGATTTGTATCTGAAAGGCTACAGAAACACTTCACAAGTTTATAGGAGAGAATGTCCTAAGAACTCTCACCTTACTTCTAGAAAAGAGAAGTTAACCACTTATTTTTCAATTGTATTTGCCCCTCCGGGCTTTATAAGAAATATCTTGTTTGAAAGTTTTATATAACCATTTCTAATTTCATCGCACTTGACTAACTGAGAAATAGTTTAAATTAAAGATTAAGTTTCACGTTAAATAATTGCAAATTGTTTAAGAAACTTTTGCTTTCAAATACACATAACAACTAGGTCTACACCAAGGAGAAAAAAAAAATCAGTGAGTGGAGACACTTGAGGTATCTTCTGTGAAGAGAAAATTAAAATATTTAACACTGAGATGACTTTCAAGTGCCTGAAAATAGTATAGACATTGTAATATTTCCTCAGAGTTTATTTTATACCATGTACAAAGAAAATACCATTTTATAGGTAGCACATATATATTTTACATGTTCTGAAGTAGCCACAATCAAATAGCATTTTGTTATGTCTTACTTACTTTTCTCATTGCTAAAGCAAAATATCTCAAATCCAAAGTTAAAGGAAGAAAGGTTTGTTTAACTGAT
>PVIR01009458.1:7930-53310 GCA_004026965.1 Petromus typicus | reverse complement strand
CATAACAATACTGGGTGTGGAGTCTCACGCCCAGCAGCAACCAGCACCACATACCACAGTGCCGGGCGTGGTGGCTCACGCCTGTAATCCCAGCACTCGGGAGGCAGAGGCAGGAGGATTGTGATGTGAGTTTGAGGCTGAGCTCAGGGCCAGCCTGAACCACAAAGCGAGACCCTGTCTCAAAAAACCTAAAAAAAAAGAAGCCCGTAACCGTGTTACCTCTTATAGCCATCCAGCTCACCCAGGCTTCTGAACACCCTGCCATCTTCCCCATTTGTACTTGAGGGTTAGCTGCCCTAGGGACACGCACACACAGGGAAGCTGAGTTTCATTCTCTTAAAGTCAGAATGTAGGACTGGGAATGCGGGGTACCCAGTGCCCCATGTTAATCTGACAGTATTAACTTCTAGGCTGTTTTAAATTTTACCTCTCAACCTTAAGCTCATTCTACATAACTGCATTTCTTTGTTGTCTGTACTGTGTGTCTGAGGGCTGATGTGATAAAGGTAAAATTGAGTTCATTGGTCTGAAAAGTATGTGATCTAGGTGTGAATGAGCAGATACAGGTACTGCACTGAGTGGCAACAATATGCAGATGTTCCTGTGAAGGCCACAGGGGATGGAGGGATGTGGGCTCCACAAGCAGGAGTGCTAAATGATGTGTTTTGCAAGAGGGAATTGAAATTCGGGAGTGTGGTTGTCATAAAACAGCATTACTGATGGGAAGTAATGTGGGATTTGTACAGGTTGCCTGTACTACGAGCAAAGCCTAGTTTGTCAGCAGAGTTCAAATAGGTGTAAGGAGATAAACTGTCTCTGGATTCCTTTGGCAAGGATATAGTTTACTTCAGTCATAAGTGTGTGGGGCGTTCCTTGAGGAGTCTGTGTAAAAATATATAATGGTTTTGAAATAAATAATGATGGCCTTGCTTTCATAGTCTCAAACCGGTAGGCTTCCCACAACCAGTGCTTCACAGCCGGTTCTCTAAATGCTTTACTGCGGCAGCATAGTCAGAAAGCCAGCTGTGGCCTGAGATGCAGGCTGTTTTTCATTTCCTGAAAAATCTATGCCTGCGTGAACCTAACAAACTCCATTCACAAAAGTAAATGAGGAATTTGGACAGACTTAAGAGGTCACCCAGATATTGGTAGACAGTGTGCTTATGTGAAACGCGCGCACCTTGTCAGTCCCTTCGTCCTTGCCCATGGCCTAGCAGCAGCGTAGTCCGTCATTTTGGTGTGAGAATGCATCGGTGCTTTTCCACCTCAAGGCTGAAGACATCTGTACTAAAACCTCTGTTGATTTACTTTTTAAGAAACTGTATAGTGTATGTTACAGATAGATAGAATCCTTAGATGCCAGTTTGCAACAGGAGGATGGTAAAATATTTAAGTCTACCTTATGAGACATTATTTACTATGCAGAGTTAGGAATATGGCACCAGTCTTCACATTAGACATAGGATTAACGCCTGGAGATGGAACTACGAACCTGCTGATAGTGGCCTTCAGTTGAGCAGGGCAGTCAGCCAGCACTCAAGAAAACTGAATCCAAACTGAGTTGAGAAAGCAACTGTCTGAGTGGAGAGTAATACTTGATAATACCAATGTAAGGAATTGTTACTAGGAATTGAAACTAACAGATCAGGACTAAGAACAGTCTTAGATTAGGCAGATTTATGATAGAAGTCCTAAGAAGAATAAAGAACCAAGAAGGTGTCTGCAGTGCCTCAGCAGTCTTGATCCTGAAGATGCTGACACGACACACTGAAGTACAGTCACGCCCTGGTTCACCAATGCCTTGGTTTAAATACTGAACCATGTGGTTTGCAAACAGAAATGTTCAGAATTTTGCTTCTGTTTACAAACTCCTTATTGTGACTGTCTTCTCAGCCATCTTCCCCACATAAACACAAATGTGGCCATCTTTTCCAGAACCTTGCAGTGAACAAAATTCATGAACTGAGGTACCGCTGCACCAAAAGGATCCTGCTACAAAGTTGTGTTCTGAATTTCTTACAGCCAGTTAGTTGCTGGTTTAGATTTTTGAGAATGTAGATAATTTAAAAGCAAGAGAAAAGGAATACAGTTGAACAGGCTGGCCACATCATACCCAAGCTTAAGAGACTAGGACCTGGGACTGGCCTTTATCGCCACTTGCACGGACGGCTCCAGCAGGGAAAGATGGCCCTGAAGGACATCTCTGCAAGGCGTTGAACCAGCTTTGCAGGAGGGTGAGGGGAAGGGGAGGGAGCCTGGCACTGAACTTTATGTGCGAGGTTGGGCGTTTTACGGTGATACAATTTTAATTAGAGCTTAATTTCCTACAATGCTTCATTAAAATCTCAGATGACTTTTAAAAAATGTATTGATGTACGAGATGAGCAGATGACAAGAAAACAAGCTCAAATTAGATATTTGGTCAAAAGAAGCAGTTTCTAGTTGCCTAGAGTCATTCCAGCTTCAGCCTCATCTCCTGCCTTCTCCCTTGCTCTTAAGACCAGCAGTCATGGGGGCCGGAGATATAGCTCAGTGGTTCCGGCGCCTGTCTTGCAAGCGCAAGGACCCGGGTTCGATCCCCAGTAACCACATACCATACTGGGCTGGAGACTCACACCCAGCAGCAACCAGTACCACATACCACAGTGCTGGGCGTGGTGGCTCACGTAATCCCAGCACTAGGGAGGCAGAGGCAGGAGGATTGCTGTGATGTGAGTTTGAGGCTGAGCTCAGGGCCAGCCCGAACCACAAAGCGAGACCCTGTCTCAAAAAACCTTAAAAAAAAAAAAAAAATAAAAAGACCAGCAGTCATGACACTCGGTGTCCTGAGGTCCTTTAAGACCAGAAACGGTACAGTTTTTCATAAAGTGTGGAAATCTGAATAATCTTAAATTTTTAAAAATTATACTTTGTGCATTCTGATTTATCAAAGTTTTATTGTACAAGGGGTACAAAAATGCTGAAGTAGGAATTTGAAGGCTTCTTATGTATAAAAAGTGATGATCGGTTATTCTTCATCTTCACAGAAAGCAGAAGTAGAGGAACTGGGTTTACTTTACAGCAAGAAAAATTAAGGGTAGACAGCAAGACTTCCCGATGGTGGCTTATTGTTTCTGAGTAAGACTTATGTGGGAACCATTGGTATTTTCAGGTGTAGAACCTGCTTTGCATCATCCTTTTTCTATCGTCTGCTCTTGTCCCTTCTTGTGGCCTTCAAACAGTTTCTTTTTGAGCTCTGAGGAAACCCTGAACTGTTTGGACATACTGCATGGAGACGGGTGTGAGGTGAGGAGAGGAACCCACTCGCTCATTTCTCATATTGTTATTTTTTTCCTAATACAGAATTTTTAGAAATTCCTCCTTTTAACAAACAGTACACGGAATCCCAGCTTCGAGCAGGAGCTGGCTACATCCTTGAAGATTTCAATGAAGCCCAGGTGAGGCTTTGTGTGTGTGCAGCTGCCTTGAGTGGAAATGAAAAAACCAACTTTGTGCACCAAGATGAGGCCTGAGAGTTTTGAGAGTCTGGATAAAGTAGCCAGAGGTTTCAGGAGGTTGGGAATGGTTTGGAAGGTTTTTCATGAAAATAGGGAGAGACATTGGAACTGTGAGTTAATGACTGTGGTTCAGCTGCTGAAATTTATGTTAAGTAGAACTTCCTATTAGTGTTAGTGTTGCAGATTCTGGCTGTCCCTTGAGGATTCAGCCCTCTGAAAGCTGCAAGAGACTCAGAAAATGTCTAGGGCAGTGGTGGCAAACTTAGGGCTTGTGTGCTGCAGCAGGCCATTTGTGTCACTGAAATTTGAAAGGTTTGCCATTACTGGTCTAAGGAAGGTCTGGGGCTTTCAGTGAGAATAACATCCTAGAGCACAAGGACACTCACCCTAGGGCACTCATATTTTGGGTATGGCTCTCTAGTTTACGAGGATGCTGTTCACGAGTGCTCACAGACATCACTAGACCCATTGGCTCTGTGCCTTTTCTTCTAGTGTAACACAGCCTACCAGTGTCTTCTAATCGCTGATCAGCATTGTCGAACCCGGAAGTACTTCCTGTGCCTTGCTAGTGGGATTCCTTGTGTGTCTCATGTCTGGGTCCATGACAGTTGCCATGCTAACCAGCTCCAAAACTACCGCAATTATCTGTTGCCAGCTGGGTACAGTCTTGAGGAGCAGAGAATTTTGGATTGGTGAGTATATAGGAGTCCATTTAGAGCTGAATTGGTACAGTAGGAAGACAGTGAGCTTTTGGAAGGAGAATCCAAATGAGAATTAGAAACTGCAATAACTGAGCGAATTCATAGAATTCAGGTGGGTTTGAAATGATGGCAACAGTTAACATTTATTTTATTTTTCAAAGTTTACTTCCATATTAATTTTGAAGGAATCTGAAAATATGTGAGGGTTTGTATTATATGGGGTCAGTATTCCCAACCTGAAGTATGGGGAGCCAAGTTTCAAGCAAGTGTTTTTTTTAAAAAAAAGCTTAGGGGGCTGGGGATTTAGCTCAGTGGTTACAGCCCCTGTCTTGCAAGTGCAAGGGCCCAGGTTTGATCCCCGGTAACCACATACAATACTGGGCGTGGAGACTCACGCCCAGCAGCAATCAGTACCACATGCCACAGTGCTGGGTGTGGTGGCTCACGCCTGTAATCCCAGCACTCGGGAGGCAGAGGCAGGAGGATTGCTGTGATGTGAGTTGGAGGCTGAGCTCAGGGCCAGCCTGAACTGTCTCAAAAAAAAAAAAAGAAAAATTTTTTTAAAAAGCAAGCTTAGGAACACGATTTGGATTATTGCTGGCCCCTGGACAAGCATGGAAATTAGAATGGTAGATCAGATGTCCAGGGTACCAGAAAATATACCTCACTCACAGGAGGCTGAGCTGTGAAAGTGTTTTGCTGTACGCAAGACCCTTTGTGTGAGGTCTGTGTGCTGAGTTTTTTCTGTACACTCAGTCCTCAGTTCTAAAGAGCCTCGCATCTGACTCCTTCACAGGCAACCCCGGGAAAACCCTTTCCAGAATCTGAAAGTTCTCTTGGTGTCGGATCAGCAGCAGAACTTCCTGGAGCTCTGGTCTGAGATCCTCATGACTGGGGGCGCAGCCTCTGTGAAGCAGCACCATTCAAGTGCCCATAACAAAGGTACCTGTGCAGCTTTGTGACGCTTCATGGACATCCTTAGGCCTGTAGCTCCTGGCTTGTCATGGGTCGGTCCTGATAGGTGGCCCCTACTCATACATAAGTCTCACCTTTAGGAGGTGAGTTGACATGAGCAAAGTAGTGGCTATTCATTTTATTGGTTTTCCTTGGTGTATTTAGGCTTTTCTGTATGGTCACCATCGAGTGATCACTGTTTTACTTTCAGTTGTGCCTGCCATAATAGGGTCTCGGCATGGGCAAAGTGGGATACGTTGGCAGGAAGGCACTCCTTGGGGTGGGGATGTAGCTCAGTGATGCCACACTTCCCTGGCAAGTGCAAGGTCCTGAGTTCGACACCCAATATTGGGGGAAAAAAAAAAAAGGAAAAGGAAGGCGGCACCACTGTCTTTGTATGGAGGACTGAATCGAGTGTCCTTTCCTCATTCCCTCCCCGCACCCTGCAGATATTGCTTTAGGGGTGTTTGACGTGGTGGTGACAGACCCCTCATGCCCAGCCTCCGTGCTGAAGTGTGCCGAAGCGCTGCAGCTGCCTGTGGTGTCACAAGAGTGGGTGATCCAGTGCCTCATTGTTGGGGAGAGAATTGGATTCAAGCAGCATCCAAAATACAAACACAATTACATTTCTCACTAAAGATATCTGGTCTTTATGATTTTATTCCCTACTATTGTGGAGGTTGTGTTTTAAACAGGTTTTAAATGTGTCTTGTGTGTAACTGGATTCTTTGCATGGATCTTGTACATAGTTTTATTTGCTGGACTTTTATGATAAAATAAATGTTGAATCTCTTTGGTTGTAGTAACTGGGACTTCTTCATCTTTCTTTGAGCTTGAGCTCAGTGAACAGGCCAAACATAGGACTTCCTCTGCGCTTCTCAGTAGCTTTGTTCACTTCAGCACAGCTCGCAGTGAACTTGTGTTTTGGCATCATTGTCAAAAAGTTCTGTAAAATGCTGTCATCCTAAACACTTGATTTTAAAGTCGGCAAGGGGCCAGACTGTTGGACCAGAAGTGGAATGGAACAGCTTCCCTCTGAGCCGGGTTCACTCTGGACAGCTGGCCCCAGCTCCTCCCACCAGCAGCCATCAGTGGACAGTGACTCTGCTGGGTTCAAGGGATGCTGAGCATTCTAGTCAGAGACCCGCTGCGCCTGCTGCCATCACAGCTGCCAGAGCTCTCCCTTCCCTGCCCCCAGCGCTGTCCGTGTTAATATCCTCTCCTCCTCCCAGCAGAGCCAACAGATGTTTACATAAAGAGCTGAACAGTAGTTTCAGGTTTGGTGGGCCATCTGGCATGTCCGCAGTCACAGACAAGGGAGGCTGCCCTGTGGCTGTGTTTCAGTGACCCTGGAAACAGAAAGCTTTAGCAGCAGCTGCAGAAGGGTCTTCTACAGTCATAGCTGTAGGAGGACTAAGGGTTTGACAGTCTGCACCAGAAGGGAAGGCCAGGTTCAGGGACTACAAACTGAGGCCAGAACTTACATTTTTTCCCCCAAGTTTGACAGAGTTCAGTGGCTTTTTGTTTTGTCCACACTGATATGAACATTAATCATGTTTTTTTTAGTGGAAATGTTTTATATTCTCCTTAGCTACAGTTGCCATTCACTTGTCTGAAAGAATCGGGGGCTCACTGACCCTATCCTTCAGGTTCATAGTTTTAAAGATCCTTGAGGGCGAGAGACATTCAGTCATGTTTCCAAAAGAAGAAAGATAATCTCTGCGGGTGTTAGGTACTTGTGACAAGGAAAAGGAAAGCCTTTCTTCTGGTGTCTTTCTTACTTGGTGGTGATATCCAGCAGTTAAACTTCATAATTTCTTTTTTACATACCAAATACAAAATATTTAACTTTCTGATCTGTTTGCTGCTATATCTTCCACACCTTGAATTACACCAAGGCATATAGTAAATGATAACTAAAACTACTGCTGCATAAATGAACCTACCCAGCAGATGTTTCAAGGGGAAGCAGCAGCGTTCTCACACGTCAGTACAGGGACAGTGGATGACACCCTAGGTCTTCCTCAGCTGGCAGGTTCCAACTCACCCCAGGAGTGGGGCAGTCACCACATGGGAATACTGGGAAGGCTGTATACCTCTGGGCTGCTTCCAGGAGAAAGGGCAGAGCCTTCTGATTAGGCTGCAGGGTCTAGTTGGTGGCTAAGTGCGAAATCTTCTGTTAAAAATGTAGGAAGTGGCAGAACTGACTGTTTTATGGTTATGGAAGCAGGAATTTTCATATCCCAAAACTACAAAAGAAAAAAAGAGCCTCATTAAGTACCATTCTTTAGATTTTCTCTAAAGAAACATAAATCATTATCTAGGTAATGCCATTTTCACACTCAAAGAGTTTCTGTGACTCCTCACAGAAAAATGTTCCTTGGGACATTTCAGAGACAGAAGGGAGGATGATAAAGTTCTTGTATAAGAGGGAGTAACACAGACTTGAGAAGCCCACTGCCACTCAATGGAAATGTTTTAAGTTTTGAGTCAGAAGGGAAACTGCTCCCCTTTCAGAGATGGGCAAGCTGGGTCCGCAAACCCGGCACCCAGGACTGTACCAGCACGGTGATACATAGCAGCCCAGGACACGAACCCTTCTCACTATCAGCAGTTTTAGTATTTTACTTTGATGACATCTTTACTGGAAAAGAACCTTCACTAAATTTGCTAAGCCAGCCAGACACATTCCTGTATCTCTGGCCCTGTCTATGAACTGAAGTTATTTGGATGATGAAATCCCACAGCTCAGTAAACAGCCACACAGTCTTCCGTCTCTTAAGTACTGTTCCTACCTGCCCAGAGTCCCACCAGCCTGGGTGTAGTATTTGTTATAATCCAGCCGTAACAGCAGCTGGGCCAAGTCTGAGTTGATCTGATGATTCCGAACACTGGAGAGAATCTTGAACAGAAGTGAAGACTGGCGGCTAAAGCCCTGCAGAGAGAAAGACTCGGGCTGTCATCCCGTTAACTTCCCTGCACCTAGGGAGTCAGGGCGGAGAAGCCACTGCGAACAGCCCTGTTCAGAATTCCCAGAGCCACCAGGCCCTCCCACAGTGCCCTTCTCTCAGCTCCTGTAAAGATCTGACTTCCTCATAGCACTGTGCCAGCTCTTTAGAATGCATGGCTTTCTGTGAAATCATTTTCTTACTAGTAGAAATTTAGCAGCTGGTTTCAAGTGAATCTATGCTGTTATGTACAGGGGCTCAGCAGGGCTTATTTTGATTACAGAGGGATGATGCTACAGTCTTAGTGAGAGGAGTTTCTCATTCAAGGAAGGAAGGAGGGAGGTAGGAAGAGGAAGTGCGCACAAAGCCACAGTGCCTCTCATAGGCCGAACAAACTACCTACTGAGGATGAAACTATTTCTGAACACAGAGGTGGCACATGAATCATCTACTTGAAAATCAACTCACACTGACAGTTTAATCTCTGTATCATGTTATTTTTGTGTGTGTGTTGGGGAAATGCTTTCCTGACTTGGAGGAAAGATCAGGAAGCCCACAGCTCTGCCCTTGCCAGGCTTGCTCACTCACCTTCACGAGAATGCTGAGCTGGGCAGCTCCGCGCTCGTCTAGCGGGCCCAGGTTCTGACTGACCAGGGAGCAGAAACTGTGACAGAGATCTAGGATTTCATTTAGGCAGTGAAACACCTGCCCAGAAAAAGAGGGTGAGCATTAGGAAAAGAAAGAAGACGCATCTGTGACATGAAAACGCAGGAAAAGTGTACGTCACACTGGTACCTGCAAGGCCTGCCGGACCCTGGGACACAGCACATGCAAATGCGTCCTCGGTCTCCTTTCCTCTAGCTGCGTTAAACCAATCCCAGTTCCCTGCATTACAGTACGTCTCTGCCTCTGAGCTGTGTGCTGTCCTCACGTCCAGAACACTCTTCTCTCTGACACCCGTGTGAGCCCTGCTGTTGGGAGCGCTCTTCCCACACGGTAGCATTGGTAACCCCCAGGTCTCTGTGCTGTTGTCTGTACTGTACACTTGGCATCGTTCAGGCCACCTATGCTGTCACTGATTTCTGTATAAATATGTTGTCTTGTTTCTCCAACTAGATTGTGAGCTCCTTAAGGGCAGAGCCATGACTTATACCTCTGTATCCCCAGTGCCTTGCATACAGTAAGCACTCAATAAATATTTAATGAACATGACCTGTCCTCTTCGTCTGTTTTTCCTCATGTGCGCTTGTGCCGTGCAAGGACAGTCTTCTATCACAGTAATTATGGTTTTCAATTCACAGACCCCTTTGGCGTGTAACTCACTTGCTTGTTTAGCAAACGCCAGAGCCCAAGGGAGGGTGTGGCAAATTGAGTAGTCACATTCAGTGAGAGGTAATGACCGACTGTCTCAGATTTTCTGCCTTTTTTTTTTTTGGTACAAGGGATTGAACTCAGGGCCTGTGCTTGCCAGAAAAGTGTGGTACCAGAGAGCTACATCTGTGGCCCATCCTCCTGTCTTTGATCCTGGACTGGCAACCAGCTTGTGAGCGCTAAGAAGTAGGGTGCTGTGTCCCACTCTGGGGGTTCTCAGTTGAGTGCTTGGGGCTGCACTGCCGTCGTGCCGTGGAAGTTGAGAACAACTGCTGTGAGGGAGACAGTACTTACACAGATACCCATGTAGCAACTTGGAAATGATTGGCTGACCTGGCCAAACAGATCCCAAAGACAGTGAACTGTGCTTTTCATTAGTTTTTCTGTAATGTCAGAAATATTTCTGAATTTCTTTAAATCTTTCTGAAGATTAAATGCATAATTATCAATTGCTATTCCTTCTGTAATGTAAAAGTTAAGAAATTCAGAAACACTTCAGTTTCTTCTTAACATTTTCTTTTAGTTTTGCTTTGTAAGTTGTTAAAAATTTTTACAAATGGACTGGGAGCTCTGAGTGAGTTTCCTGTCCCGTTGACTCAAGTGCCTAAGGGAACAGCAAGTGCTCAAAAGTGGGCTAATGAAACTGACCAGCTCGACTTACAGGTTTCAGCAGGATAAAGGACTGAGCCAGCAAGTTGCTTAGGAAGTGGTCGTGAGCCAGTCGGATGCTTTCAAAGTCTCGGGTAGAATTGATCTGATGAAGCAGCTGTGAGAACTGAGACTCCAGAACATCTACCTGACAGTGACACAAATAATTTGAGCACCTCCATGTTCTAAGCACTGTTCCCCCCCATCAGGCACCTAGCATCTGGTCTGACAGGGTGGAAGCGAAGTTCCTTGCTGCTGCTTGTCTTCCCTAAAGCACTTTCAGGGTCACCAAAGAACACAGCCATGCAGGACATCCTACGTGGAACTCCTGACCTCCTCCAGTGTCCTGGGGACCCCTCTCTCCTGCCCCATCTCTCTGCTTTTCCACAAGTTCTAGCAAACACCAAGGGACAAGTCAACAATAAACACTGCATTGCTGAGAACCATATGGCTGTTCCATCTGTACAGTTCCACTTTCCTCTAGAATGCCCTCAAGGGACAGGAATAACCACTGAGTTTTCTCAAATGCAAGCACATAACTGAATACAGAGCTGCAGACCCTCTTAAACTATCATCTACCACCTCCTAGACTTTGTACCCTGCCCTTTTCATCCCCCAGCAGCACCTGGAGATAGTACTGGAGATTATCCACCAAGAATGCCATGTGATTTCGAAGGCGCCACTTGACCGCATCAGTCTGATTAGACTTGAGATGCTTGCGCTGCATCTGCAGGGCCCAGCAGTGCTGCAGTTCAGCTTGGACCCTGCGCACACTTAGCAAGTACTTGAAAACAACATTGTACCTAGGACAAGACATCAGATAGTCAGAGACAGACTTTACCCCCACCACAGACACTAGAACCTGTGCCACTCGTCTCCCCCAGAATGGCTGGAGGTGCGGACTCATGCATTGCAGCTCATGTGCAATGAAGTATCACACGGCAGTCAAAGTGAACGAACCAGCTTCACCACGTGAGTGACGCTTAGAAACATAATTCTGAATGAAAAGGGTAAAGTGAAAAGATCACATATGTCATAAAAGAGGTAAAAGCAAAAAAAAAAAAAAACCTTTTGGGGAATATACAGAGATGTTATAAAACTAGAGAATGGAAGAAAAGGAACTTATACTATTAGCCACCTTGGGCTGGGAAGCAAGGGAGCAGGACTGGGAGGAACACACAAACATGAACATTAACAGTGACTGTCATGCTGGGTCCAGATGTCACCAAAGGCTCAGGCAGGGCTTTTCAGAGGTGGCTGCATCCACAATGTGTGTGGATAAAGGATGTGTGGTACTGGTTCAGTCCACTGACTGGTTTATCATACTTCTGAGTGCAGGTAATGAGAAGTCCTAACCTGGATGTAGCGACCATCCAAAAGGCTTGCTGCTTAGATAGAATAAAGAAGGGAGGGTTGCTGCTTGCTGTCTCCTGCCTGTTGCTCTGCCACTGACTGTTTTTCCTCTAAATTCCCCTCCACTGTGTGCCGTCCTACCTTGGAGCCAGCCAACTACAAGCTAAAACCTCCACAAACTGAGGTAAATAAACCTTTCTCCTGTAGGTGTCAGGTATTTTGTCTCAGCAAGGAAAGAAAATAACCAAGACAGTTCCTGTGGTGGGAAGTTTTTATGATTTGTCTGGAAAGGCAAGAGGGCCTTCCACGAACCAGTAAGTGTATCATGAGCCAAGGATTACGATGACTGATTCTGTGTCCTCAGGGTGAAAAGATTAATCAGTTTCTCTCAGTGAGAGCACAAGCTCAGGGCTCACTGTACATAATGCTAAGCCCTGTACTGAGAAGACACATGGAAGAACAGCTGGTTCTTGTAGAATTAGAGGCATATCACTTGCTCAAACGCAGATTTGCAGAAGACAATCCAATTTTACTTGGTTTTAAGTCTTTTTGATCTAGTGGAGCAAAAATAGTTGAAATAGTAGATGCTGCAATAGTAGTGCAGAGAGGCTTAGGCAGGAGGATCACAAGTTTGATCTGACCCTGGACAATTAAATGAGACCCTGTCTCAAAGTAAAGTAAAAAAGTGCTGGGGTGTAGTTCAGGGCAAAGGACTTAGATTCATTCCCTACCCTCCTCAAAAAAAAAGGACCTTCTTTGGATACTGATAAGCACGAACCTCACTGGGATTCCTGTTAGTTTTCCTGGTGTGAAAGGAGCTCTAGTGTCCTGCTAGAACTGCGTCTATGAGGGCGCAGCAGCCAGGTGAAAGGACTGCATTCCTGCGAGGGACTGGTGCAGCACACAGCATATTGCTGGCTGCCGAGGCTGAAGAGTACGGATGTGGGAGCTTTTCACACACTATACCTCTGTGTATATTTACAGTTTTTCATAATAAAAGCTAAAAGGTACTTCTAGATCCTTCAAAGTTGACAGTGTGTTGAGCAGGAGGTGTCAACTGTGGCTAATGGAGCTGCAAGCTCAGGCTCAGGGGCACCTGGATGAATCTGTGTACCTGAGGGGTTGAGCCAAAGCCATCTCCCAGCATGTGGCCAGACCGCCCCAGCAAACAGGGCCAGGCCATATGGGGAGGACGGCAGAGACCTGAAGAGGAGACTGGCCAGTTTCCTCTTCCCATTCCCAACTTCAGAGCGTGACGGCTCTCACTGCCCTCCCAGGAAGTAGACTGTCCACCTCCTTTCCCTGGAGCTATGCTTCCCTTCTGGTTTGGAAACATCGATCAGGTCCTCACCAGAACGAGCCACTGTGGGCAGGCTTTGGTGAAGAACATCAGTGGTCACATGCCCTGTTGGTCCAGCTCCCTTAGCCATCCCTGTGGCTTGGCTGCCTGTCACCTTCCTTGGGGGGCAGAGGTGAATCTCCCAGTCACTAAGGCCACAGCAAATATTCAGGCTGGAGGACTTCCTCAAGAAATCATCACCACCATCAACTTCAACAGGTCTGACGGAACCATTCGGGGCCAGCCTCTGACAAGGTACATGGAACCTTGTTTTCCAAAATGCTTGTTACTTAGCAAATTAATTTAAATACTGTAATGTATGAAGTGCTTATATTCCTCCCATTCATTCCAGCATCCACCATGTGACTTTGTATCCTCACATGTCACTGTGCTGTGCTGGCCCCATGGACAGTAGCTGCCACTCTTTGCTCACAGATAGGTACAAACTAGCTGGGTGGCTCCCTTGCTCCCACCAATTCGGTTCTTGCGATTTCTCCCTTGGAGGTAAGGTGGATAACACTGCCCGTGAGACAAAGGAATACTCACTTCTCTAGCACAGCTGGGGTGAAGAGAATGTGCAGAGGCCACTGTACTTTGTAGGAGAGACCCAGGGCTGCCCAGCCAGACGCAGGGGGCTCCCGGGGAGAAGTCTCCCGAGAAGGACCTTCTCTTGCCTGAGTGCCATCTAGGATCAAGAAGAGGAATAAGGAATGACAGTGTGACTAATCCAGAGTCAGACACCACAGGGTGGGCAACATTCCTGAGTGAGCTGGTCGGGGTCTGTGGCAGCAAACAACTCAGAGGCTCCCATATGAGGGCTGTGACGGGGGTTTTCAGTCTTCTCTGAGCACCGAAGCTGGACCATTCCAGTGGCAAAACCCTGGTCAGGGCTGGAGATTTAGCGCAGTGGTTCCGGTGCCTGTCTTGCAAGCTCAAGGGCCTGAGTTGGATCCCCAGTAACCACATTTACAACAATGCTGGGTGTGGAGACTCACGCCCAGCAGCAATCAGTACCACACACCACAGTGCCAGGTGTGGTGGCTCACGCCTGTCATCCCAGCACTCGGGAGGCAGAGGCAGGAGGATTGCTGTGATGTGAGTTGGAGGCTGAGCTCAGGGCCAGCCTGAAGTACAAAGCGAGATCCTGTCTTAAAAAACAAAACAAAACAAAAAACCCGCTGTTGTCTGTGGAAGCAGACAGAAGCAGAGAGGGGAAAAGCAATGTGACTGGTGGAGCAGAAAGCCACAGAGAAAGGCAAACCTTTGTGCTGCTCCTTCCCGTGAAACTCGATGGTCAAATGCAACAGGGGGAGGAGGTTGTCATCATCCAGCAACACCTTGTGCGCTGACTGCTGAAAGGCCACGTTCACATCTGCAAGAGAGAGGACCACGGGCTGATAGCAGGCGGGGGTGGGGGGGGGAGGTGTTGGGAGGGGGGTGGGGTGGGGCGTGGTGGCTGGGAACACATGGCGGGGCAACACACAGACAGCTGTTGCTTCGGCCTGATCAGCATTAGTTTCTTCTTCCTCTTGCTGGTAAAGGCACTGTGCACACCATGCCTGCCCCCAACAGTGTAGCTAGTTCTGGATGCTTGCACTGTGGCCTGGTTCAGGGCTGGCTGGCGTGCCAGGCGTGTGCACTTTTTCACTATATTAGTACAAGATATGAAAGTGACCCAAACCAAGCTGATCTAGAGGCTCTACTTAGAGAGTTTAAAACAGTAGAGCTCTTCTGTGAGGTCAACAGGCACTCAGTGGGCTGTAGCCTCTCTCAATACCACTCAGAACAGCTGTCTGAAAGGAGAGGTGAAGGATGGAAGAGACCAGGTCATGGCAACCATGGGACAGCCACACCTCAGGGCCTTCCTGTTTTCATTTCTTGTTCCCATTTGATTCTTGGAGTTTGAACTGGGACTTTCTTTCCTTTTCTTCTCCTCTCTGCTCCTTCATCTCTCCCTTTCTCTGCTTCTGTCCCCTGCTGTCCCTGTGTCTCTGTCCCTGTCCTGGGAGTCGCTCCTGTTAGGCAAATATTCTACTACTAAGCTACTTTCCCAAATTGGGCTTTCTTATATCTGCCACCAAAAATGTAAGTACAATGGGCATACATTGTTCTACTGAGATAGGAAAACAAAACCACCCTGTGGGAAACAGGGAAGGGAACCTAACTAGAACTTTTACATGAAGCTTTAGTCTCCTGGGAGTCGACGGCACACAACAAAATAATTAATAATTACACAGAAATGAGACTCAGAGAAGCTGAGCCTGGGCCTGGTTCATGCTATTCTGGGCAGCAAGACCCAGACCCCAGAGCTGCCACACCTTTTATTCCCCCAGATCCAATTGTCTACACCTTTCATTGTATATATTCTAAAAGACCTGGGAGGACAGTAGTCCTTGAGAAGTTATGTAGATGAAGATCCCCAGGACAGGGCAGATGTTGGCAATAGTCCTTGAGAAGTTAGATGGATCCGCATCACAGCATGTGGGACCATTAAGTCCCTGCTGCTACTAGAGGTCTTCACCTCTAGTACAAGTAACAAGAGTTAAGTCCAAAGTCCATATGCAGGCAGGAAAGCCTGGTCAGTTTTGACCTTGCAATTATTTCTCCCAAACAGGACTGGTCCCAATACACCCTGCCCCTGCTAGGGATATACATGAAAGAGTTAAGAGTCATATCACAGCAACATATGTGCATCCATATTCACAGCAGCTCAGATTGTGATAGCTAAATCTTGGAAATAACCCAAATGTCCATCAACTGGAGACTGGATAAAGAAGATGTGTTTTTTTTTTTCTAAAATGGAGTATTACTCTGCCATAAAAATGACAAATTTGAGTCATTCAAACTCAAATGGACGTAGCTTCAGGACATACTCATGACTGAAATAAATAGGGCACAGATGTATAAATACTGGGTCGGTTACAGGAACCCCAACAGAATGCCACGAGAAGCCTAGTGGAAGGTCACAGGAAAGCTAACTGCTCTGACTGATGCACTAGCAGGCACCAGCACCCCCAAGGCTCACAGAAATGAGAGATGTTACAGCTAATATGTCTCTTATAACTCTTATTTTACCTTGTGGAGCTTGGTTCCCTGACTGCTTTGTTGTGCTAACGTTAAATCAGTCTCTTCTGCATTTGCCTGATGCTCGACCCTTTTTGTGTAGTCTTTGGCCACTGACCTGTTCCCTCTTTCCTCTCAGATCTGTTAAAATGCAGTTTCAGTAACTACATGTAACCACGGAAACTGAGCTTAGATAAGCCGAAGTGCAGCTATGTAAAAAGTTTATAATTGTAAATCAAATTTTCACCTGCCTATAATCTATAAAACTAGCTGAGAAGTTGTAAAGGGCAGCCAATCACTTTGAGCGGGACCCGTTTCCCACCTGGCTGATCCTCAGTAGTAAATAAAGTTCCTTTCTTTATCTAAGTCCTGAGTCTTTCAAGTGCTTTCAACTTCCCCTTTGCCACAACGTATCTTTTCTCTGATATGAGAAGCTGAAAATGTAAACGAGTTCTAGAATGTATGACTGAGATTGTAAAATAGAAAATATTCAAAGGAAAATAGGGGTTGGGGTAAGTAATGAAGGGAAAGAAAAAACTGTGATGGTAATTAAAAAGGGGGGGAATAAAGCTTATGTATATAGGAGATGAGGGGTTATAGGGTGGGTAGTGGAATGGGAAAAAATGAGAATCAAATCATGCCATATACTGGTACAAATCGTCAATGTTGAGTGTGATCAGGATATGAATATAAAATGTATCTATTTCACAGTTAAAAAAATAAAACATGGGCCGGAGATTTAGTTCCGTGGTTCCAGTGCTTGCCTCGCAAGCACAGGGTCCCAGGTACAATCTCTGGTAACCACATACAGCAACACCGGGCGTGGTGGCTCATGCCTGTGACCCCAGCACTTGGGAGGCAGAGAGAGGAGGATTGCTGTGAGTTTGAGGTTCACCTGGGCTACATAGTAAGTTCAGGGCTAGCCTGAACTACAAAGCAAGACCTTATCTCAAAAATAAATAAATAAAACAAGTATAATACATCAAAAAAAAAAAAAACTTGCATTTTTTTCCCTTCTATTTTTTTCCCCTTTTCTGATCCTTACCCAATTCTCTCTCTGTAGTCTGAATGAAAACAACCATTAACTGTAGGGGTGGACTTTGCTGAACTAGGCCTGTCCAAGTGTCTGATCTCTTTATTGATACAGAGTAAGCAAGTGACCTGGACTAGGCCAATCAAAACCCTTCCCTGGGAATTCTTTTAACTTGCCACCAGAGAGATCAGGAATGGTTTATTTCTGATGGTCCTACAGAGTAAGTAGAATGCAAGAGACACAAAAAGCTACACAGAGAAAACTGATGGTATCTAAGTCCCTTCCCCACTCGAGTTTTTGATAAAATGGCAGGCAAATTTCCCTTTCAAACTAGGCTAGTTCAGGGTAGGTTTCCACTGTTCATAAGAATTCTATGCCACCTTAACTCATCCACCAAGAACCACCAGGCAAGGTGCTGCTACTAATGGCCATGGCATAAAACTCATCTGCAAGTCTTCTACCTCTGAAGTGCTGCTCTGTGACTCACCAGGCCACGTGCTTGTGTCACAGGCCTAGGAGCACCAGCAGCCAAGAAGCACCCTGCAACTTCAGTAAGCTGGACATTCTTGGGGCCAGAGGGCAATTACCATGCTCAGTTACTGCAGTGGGCGGCGTTTTTAACATGTGCTGAGCTGTGTCGATGAAGGCCTGAAACAGTTCTCCTCGTCCCAGAAGGTAGAAATCTTTAATGATCTGAAAAAAGAATTTCAGTTTGCAGATCAGTGAAGTAGGGCCAGAGCTCTTTGCTACTCTAAGGAAATCAGACACATAACTCCCCATCTACCAATCTGAAGGACATGCACATTTGGCATTTCAAAGAGGCACATGAGCAGCTCCTCAGAGCAGGATGACTGGTTTCTATTTGACATCATTTATTCAATGGCAACATAATTATAATTCACAGACGAAAGTAAACTTCCATGTTACAGGAATCTGTAGCCTGAGACCAGGGATTTTTATCACCTGCTCACTTGGTAAGACATACTGCATCCCTGTGAAGTCTGAGTACAAGCAATCAGTGCTCTCGGAAAAGCTTAGAGAATGTAAGTCCATGTCCACCACCACCATATTAGAATTGAAAAACAGCTAAGTTATTACCTTCAGTTGACCCAGTAAATCTGACTCTTCTACCATCAGCTTCCAGAGGTGCTGTGAAAACAACCAACAGAAGTTCATTCCAATGAAAACTCCATGAAAGATGGGTTCTATACATAAACCAGCCACATGCTGCACACAGTATACCCACAACTGAGTCAGTTATGTCCGGGGTGACTGGGGGAGCTTAACAGTAAACAAAGCCACATGAGACAGAAATGTCCAGAATCAGTGGTCACAGCTGCCTGACATGGTGAGTATACTAAAGACCACTGACTTGTACACCACTGTAAGATGTCTAAAGTGTAGAGTATTATGTTGTTTTACTTCAATAAAAATAAAATTTAGCTTAAAAGTATGAATGTGATTTGCTACATTAAAGCTTGGAGAAAAACCATATGATTACTTCAGCTGATACAAAAAGCATTCAATAAGATTGTGTGTTGGAGTTTTCTTTTTTTTAAACAGTTTTGAAAAATAGAACAGCTATACAGTTCTGAGACAGAAAACCATCCCTCTATATGGAATTGGGCAGCTATACAGTTCTGAGACAGGAAACCATCCCTCTATATGGAATTGGGCAGCTATAGGTTGACTGGGTAACTATGCTTTTGGTGGAAAGCCCCTAGCCATGACAACTCCTGTCACCTGTCATGAAAAGAGTGTAAGGGACTCAGAAGGTCCTGCCAGAACTTCCACTACCCCCTGCTATTTTGTGTAAATCCTGCTCGTTATCTTCCCTGGAAACTCCAATGAATGTAAGGAGTTCACTGTGGAGGCAAAAAGAGGTACACAAAGAAGAACAAATTTCTACTGGGCACTCATGGCTAATAAAGCTGCTTTTGCTCCTATCTTCAAGTCTGTGTGCTGTCTGGGGTCCTCTGCAGTTTCCTGCTACATTCAGACTATCCTTGAACTCACATCGACCCCTCTTGCCTCAGCTTTTCGAGTGCTGGAATTACAGGCATGTGACATGATGCCTGGTCCCTAACTGTCAAGATTAACTGATGTGATCACTATTTCACAAAAAGTACAAAAGAATGTACACAGAGCATGAGAACTAGTGAGAAAATTCAGCAAGTCTAGTGATTGAAACGCAAAACTTCAGTGCACAGCAGCACAGAAAGTGAAGCCCAGCTTCAGGATTTGCCTAGTGAAGATATTCAAGATGCAGATCCACCTCCCTAGAGTGTTCCCTTCTACTCTCCCCTTGAAACTGACCCTCCTATAAAATGCATTTCTGGACCAAAAAGCTAATTTCCCCAGGGATATAAGCTCTTTGCACCCGTGAAGAATATAAAGGTAAACCTAACCCTGCAATCCTAGTGTACCGACCTGACCAGGGGCCTCTGATCTCCCTGGCAAGATGCAGGCACCTGTCACCCCATGTGAGGAGTGTCCTGCCTGTCATCACTAGTGTGGAACTCCACGGTCCTCCCTCTCTGATAGCTGTCCAGTAATTGGAGGCTCCAAGGCAGAGCAGCTTCGCCTCAAGCCCACCCGAGCTGCCTGGGAAGGGCGCGCAGAGAACCAGAGCTCTGTGCAGGGCTGGCTACGGCACTGACCACAAGTGCACCAGGTGAAGCTTCTCCTTTGCCTCAGTTCTACTGGCCTCATTTTCTTGCAGCTAAATCTTAATCTCTGTTTCCTGTAAAACCTGAGCCATGACAGAGAACATGAATTTAGAATGCTCTTAATTTGCTTTAAATGGTAATGGTGCAGCAATATAAATATTAAGAGGAAGATCTGAGTTGCTTGAGCAATTATATATCTACATGCAAAAACATCAAAGCTTGATCTATACCTCTCATCACAGAGAAAAATGAACTTAAAATAATCATACAGTTAAATATAAAACTGAAAATGCTAAAACTTTAGAAAGAATATAGAGAATTTTTTACGCACTTGGGTTAGGCAAAGATTTCTTACTCAAATTTAAAACTTGGTTCATTAAAAAAAAGAGAGATAAACTGCAGTTCCTCAAATTTAACAACCTCTGCTGGCTGTGGCAGGCCTAAAAGCCCAATACTCGAAATGCTGAGGCAGGAGGATTGCCTTGAAAAGTTTGAGGCCAGCTTGAGCTTCACATGAGCTCAAGGCCAGCCTGAATTACACTAAAACCCTGCTCCCTCTTCTAAAAAAAGTTCTTTCCAAAAAAACCCATTAAAATTCAAACTAGCCTATAATGACAGAAGACAGGTGGTTGGTTGGGGACCAGGAGGGTAGGAAGGCTGAGATATAAGCAGACAGGAAGAAAATAAAGGATGGAAGGGAAAAACATCATGTAAAGAGGACCCAAAACAAAGCTAAATAGTTAGTGAACATAACAACATTTAAGCCCTCCAGTCTCTCTCTCTCTCAGGTGATAACAGGGACCTAACATATACAGAAAAGAAAAAAACATATCCATTATGTATACACATGTACCCAACACATACCCTCAAAGTGAGCAATCAAACACATGTAGGACTGTACACTCAACACAATATATATTCTCTGGGTACCTATACAACAATTGAAACCAAAATCAAAAATCAAAAAAGAAACTATATTAGTCCATAAAGGGAGGTGCACAAAATTCCAAAGAACTGAGGGGGAATGAATTGGGAGAGAAAGAAAAACCAAGATACACCAAATAGATTTTTATCTGCCACATATGCTTTTTCTTTCACTTTTATAATGATATTCTTTAAAACAGCAACTTTAGAAGAATATAATTTATTTTTATTTAAAAAAATTTTTTTTGAGACAGGGTCTCGCTTTGTAGTTCAGGCTGGCCCTGAGCTCAGCCTTGAACTCACATCACAGCAATCCTCCTGCCTCTGCCTACCGAGTGCTGGGATTACAGGTGTGAGCCACCACGCCCGGCACTGTGGTATGTGGTACTGTTTGCTGCTGGGCGTGAGTCTCCATGTCCAGTATGGTAAGTGGTTACCAGGGATCGAACCTGGG
This sequence comes from Petromus typicus, assembly GCA_004026965.1. Lineage (NCBI taxonomy): Eukaryota > Metazoa > Chordata > Mammalia > Rodentia > Petromuridae > Petromus > Petromus typicus. The sequence goes on along the minus strand of PVIR01009458.1, from coordinate 32,356 downwards.
TCCTTGCGCTTGCAAAACAGGCGCCGTAACCACTGAGCTAAATCCCCGGCCAAGAATATAATTTATTAAAATATAAAATGTATGACAGCTTAAGGAAGAGCAAAGAACAAACTCATGTATTTACTAAAATGCTAAATTTTCTTATCACAGCTTTGGCATTTCCAGGTCACATGCTGCCTTTAAGTGTGATTTGGAAGTGCTTAAGAAACTATAAAAGATGGCACAATCAATTTTAATGAGTGTGATGATAATGGATCAGCTCCAATGCACAAAGTACATTATTATCCATGATCATAAGGTAACTTTGAGGATTTCCAGGAAGATGGCAGAGTAGTGAGCCGCAGTGAAAGGGCCTTTCTCAGATTCACTGTTCTGACACTGGAATATAATGGCCAACGAGGAGGAAGTGTGTGTTCCATGGACCCAGGAGGATCTGAAAAGAGAGCTGAAGCCCACAGGGAAAGCCAAGACAGACTTCAATGAAGAGGAGAGAGACAGTAAGTAGCACTCTCTCCCAGAGTCAGGACCCATGTTGTGGGAAAGGTGGGTCAACATATAGATGCAGGGTGACTACTGGACACCCCCAGATGCCTCACAGAGAAACACACCAGGGGAACAGAGAGTGGCTGGTGAGTTACTCAGGTTCAGATTTCACCCAGGAAAGAGGGACTGGCTTGTAGCCATCTTGGAGAGGGGCCAACTCAGCTGGGAACTCAGAACAGCTACAGCCAACTCTATCTAGAGGATCTTGGTGTCTCAGTGACACTGTTGAGTTCAAGTGGGCAGGAAGTTAGGGAGCAGAGTTCAAGTCAGCAGGGAGCCAAGTTTGAGCTAGCAGGAGGCACTCAGACTGTTACAGTCTCAAAAAACTCAGTTATAGGGCTGGGGATTTAGCTCAGTGGTTCCACCTGTCTTGCAAGTGCAAGGTCCTGGGTTTGATCCGGTAACCACATACAACAATGCCAGGTGTGGAGACTCACGCCCACCAGCAATCAGTACCACATACCATAGCTCAGCATGGTGGCTCACGCCTGTAATCCCAGGACTTGGGAGGAAGAGGCAGGAGGATTGCTGTGAATTTAAGGCTGACCTCGGGGCCAGCCTGAACTACCAAAAAAAAAAAAAAAAAAAAAAACCCACAAAAAAACAAAAACTCAGTTCCAGCACCACAGCCAGAAACCAGCCTAAACTTTAGCCTGAACTACAGCTTCAACCAAAGATGCAAGCCAGCTGGGATTATCCACTGTAATGCTACAACTGGCTTATTGGAATTAAGCAAATGACTTTGGACTCTTTCTACCAGAGTCTCCCAGTGACAAAAGAGACACACCTTGAATTAGCCTCCCCCTTTCTGGTTCTTGTTATTTGTTTTGCCTTTTCTTGACTGTTTGAAAATAATTTTGAATTTTTTTGTCATTGCTGTTCTATTCCAGTTTTTGTTTCTTTTTTCTTTTTCACTCCACTCTTCTTCATCACTTTCCCAAAGTCTATGTAAAGCTTCCTTGATCCTCCAGCCTTGCTTCTAATCTCCTCCTCTTCTTTTATCTTTCACCTCTAGTCTCCATTAAGTCTTCTCCTCTCAGGGCAAAATCACAGTATTAAGGGCTTATTACATATAATATTTTGGTTTGTGTTAGCTTTTATTGTATGACCACAAATCTATTTCACACAATAGCAAATTAAGTTACCACAGCCTGTCATTTTCTAGGCTGTATTTGATGCTACTGCTATTGCTATTGTATGGCTTTAGCCAAGGAGACATAATTATGCTAATCAGTTGTTCTTCCTGGTTTGCCAAAATGGAGAGCATATAAAGGTCTTAAAAAAATAACAACAGGGGGCCGGGGAGTTAGCTCAGTGGTTCCGGCGCCTGTCTTGTAAGCGCAAGGGCCCAGGTTCGATTCCCCGGTTAACCACATAACAATACTGGGTGTGGAGGCACACCCAGCAGCAACCAGTACCACATACCACAGTGCCGGGCGTGGTGGCTCACACCTGTAATCCCAGCACTTGGGAGGCAGAGGCAGGAGGATTGTGACGTGAGTTTGAGGCTGAGCTCAGGGCCAGCCTGAACCACAAAAAGCGAGACCCTGTCTCAAAAAAAAACAAAAAACAAAAAATAAAAACCAACAGGGCCGGGGATTTAGTTCAGTGGTTCCGGCGCCTGTCTCGCAACTGCAAGGGCCCCAGGTTCAATTCCCCGGCAACCACATACAACACTGGGAGTGGAGACTCATGCCCAGCAGCAACCAGTACCACATACCACAGTGCCGGGCGTGGTGGCTCACGCCTGTAATCCCAGCACTCGGGAGGCAGAGGCAGGAGGATTGCTGTGATGTGAGTTTGAGGCTGAGCTCAGGGCCAGCCTGAACCACAAAGCGAGACCCTGTCTCAAAATACCTAAAAAACAAACAAACAAAACAAAACAAAACAAATAACAACAACAAAACCAAAACCAAACTATAAGCCAGTGCCAAAGAAGTGGCATTTGGGCCATGTAAGCAAAACTTCTAATCCCCAATAAATTGAAGAGGGAGGATCTGACAACAGATTGAAAAGCCAAAGCCAGCTCTGGGGAAGACACTGCTGACAAGTAGTCACTTCTTAAAGGTAGGAATAGTGGCATTAAAGCTATTGCTTTGAGCAATTTAAAGCATCAACCCAGAAATTAAACTTTAAAAAGACAGAAAATGAGAAGACACTTAAGATGCAATCCCCCCAGATTTGAGCTCAGCAAACACAAACCGAGGGGAGAGAAAACTTGGAAACCACCCACCTGGACACTCTAAAGTAGTAACAGCAGAAGTAACAAAGCATAAGAATGAGGCACTAGAAAAAAAATCAAAGCAGAAATAATTTCTCAGATAAATACAGAGATGGTGACCAAAATGAAAAACATGCTAAATTGCTCTACAGGAAATACAGATAAAAAAATAAAAGAGCTCAGGAAAATGATGGAAACCATGAATGCCCAGCAAGGAAAAAAATGGAATCTATGAAACACATTCAGAGAGATACTTATGAGATTAAAAACTCCATTCAAAGTACACTTAGCAGAATGAGCCAATGTGAGGATAGAATGTGAGATACAGAAGCCAGGATTAGGATTAGCAATCATGAAAAGAGATTTCTTGAAATAGCAAGGGACTATGAGAAATCAATCCAGCAGCTGTTAGATGACCCAAAAAAGAATAACATAAGATTCACTGGAGTCAATGAAAAAGCAGGAGATAGCACAAATGCCATAAAAAGCCTGGTCACGGAAGTAAAGGAAAAAAGTTCCCAAATGGAAAAAGAATTTGACACATTAATCAGTGAATCATATAGAACTCCACTTAGCCATTACCAAAAAAATCCACACTAGGCAAATAATAGCCAAGATTCTAGAAATCCAACACAAGGACAGAATGTTAGAAGGAAGCTGGGGATTTAGCTAGGGGTTCCAGCACCTGCCTTGCAAGCACAAGTTACCGAGTTCAGGAGTAGTGGCTCATGCCTGTAATCCCAATATTTGAGAGGCAGAGGTAGGAGGATTGCTGTGAGTTTGAGGCTCACCTGGGCTACATAGTGAGCTCAGGGCCAAACTGAACTACAAAGTGAGACCCTGTCTCAAAAAAAAAAACAAAAAACCTAAAAAAGGTGTTAGAGAAAAGAAACAAATCACATACAAAGGAAAGCCCATCAGAATCAGAGCAGACTTTTCAACACAAACCCTCAAGTCACAGAGAAGTTGGAGTGGGGTATTTCAAGCCCTAAAAGAAAACAACCTCAAACAGAGATTGATATACTTTGCAAAATTATCCTTCAAAATTGATGGAGAAATAAGACACTTCTATGACAAAGAACATTTGAAGAAATTCATGACCACTAAAGCAGCACTCCAAAGTGTTCCAAAGGGCATTCTAGACAGAGATAAAAAAGATTGTAACTCCATAAACCTGAACAGAATGAATTCACCAAGCAAGGCAAGAAACTAAAACAGGAAAGGAAAGCAAGGAGTCAACAATAGGAAAATAAAAGAACAGAGATAAATCAATATATATGTTATAACCATCAATGTAATGGTCTCATTTATCAATCAAATGAAATAGACTGGCAGAATGGATCAAGAAGCAAGACCTAATAATACGTTGGATATAAGAAACATATTTAATTAAAAAAGAAATTCAGGGCTGGGGATTTAGCTTAGTGGCACTGCACCTGCCTGGTGATCCCAAGGTCCTGAGTTTGATCCTCGGTACAAAGAAAATAAAAGAAAGAAAGAAAGAAAATCTGACTGGGGGATTTCACTCAGTGATTCCAGCACCTGCCTTGCAAGTGCAAGGTCCTGGGTTGGATCCCTAGTAACCACATACAACAATGTCAGGTGTGGTGACTCATGCCCACCAGCAATCAGTACCACATGCCACAGTGCTGGGCATGGTGGCTCACACTTGTAATCCCAGCACTTGGGAGGCAGAGACAGGAAGATTACTGTGAGTTCAAGGCTGAGCCCAGGGCCAGCCTGAATTACAAAGCAATACCCTGTCTCAAAAAACTAAAAAAGAATTAAATTCACAGACTTAAAGTCAAAGGATCGAGAGGGGCCGGGGATATAGCTCAGTGGTTCCAGCGCCTGTCTTGCAAGCGCAAGGGCCCGGGTTCCATCCCCAGTTACCACATAACAATACTGGGTGTGGAGACTCACCCCAGCAGCAATCAGTACCACATACCACAGTGCCGGGCGTGGTGGCTCACTCCTGTAATCCCAGCACTTGGGAGGCAGAGGCAGGAGGATTGCTGTGATATGAGTTTGAGGCTGAGCTCAGGGCCAGCCTGAACCACAAAGTGAGACCTTGTCTCAAAAAACCTTTAAAAAAAAGTCAAAGGATGGAGAACAATAAACTGGAACCTGAAAAAGGAAAGAACAGCTATTCTATTTGCAAAGGATGTGGATTCCAAACCAAGACTGATTAAGAGAGATAATCCAAAAAGAGCAATCATGAATATCTACACACCAAACAGCAGTGTACCCAACTATATAAAACAAACATTAACAGACAAGAAAAATCAAATAAGCACTAATACAGTTGATATGGAAGACCTCAAAACCCCTCTGTCAAAAATAGATCAACTAGACAAAAAAATCAACAATGAAATACCAGAAACTAAGCAAACTTTTTTTTTTTGAGACAAAGTCTCTCTTTGTAGTTCAGGCTGGCCCTGAGATAAGCCATGAACTCACAGCAATCCTCCTGCCTTGACCTCCCAGTGCTGAGATTATAGGTGTGAGCTACCATGCCCAGCACTGTGATATGTAGACTGATTGCTGGCAGGCTGAGTTGCCACACCCAGCATTGTTGTATGTGGTCACTAGGGAAGGAATCAGGGCTCTTGGGCTTGCAAAGCAGGTGCCAGAACCACTGAGCTAAATCCCCAACCTCCTAAACTTTTGAACAAATAGACTTAGTGTATGTCTTTAGTGTTCTACTCCCCATCAGAATACATATTCTCAGCTATACACGGGATGTTCTCCAAAATATACCACATACTAGCTCACAGAACAAGCTTAAGTAAATGTGAAGGAAATGAAATTATTCCATATATATCATCAGACCATAGTGCAATGAAACTGGAAATGAATGGCAAAAAAATTCAAAATGTGTTCATAAATTAAAATAAAACTGGAAATTAAATAACACCATCCTGAACAACCAATGGGTCACAGGTGAAATTAGACAGTTTCTGCTGTTAAACAATAATGACAATACAATGTACCAGAACTTATGGGATGTAACATACCAGTCCCACGAGGGAAATTTTTAGTGGTAAATACCCATATTAGGAAAACAGAGTAGGCTCATATTAACGATCTAATGTTGAAACTCAAGCTTCGAGTAAAGGAACAGCAAGTCAAACACAAAGTCTGTATGTAGGAGGATATTATAAAGATCAGAATAAAAATTACTGCAGTGGTGACTAACAAAATACAAAGAATTAATGAATCAATGAAACTGATTCTTTGAAAGAGTAAATAAAATTTACAAATCCTTAGCCATCCTTACCCAAAAAAAGGAAAGAAAAATTTAAATCCATGCAATTAGGAATTTAAAAAGTCAGACTGGCTCGGGAATTTAGCTCAGTAGTTCCAGGCCTGCCCTGCAAGTGTAAGGGCCCTGGAGACTCATGCCCACCAGCAATCAGTACCACATACCATAGTGCCGGGTGTGGTGGCTCAGCCTGTAACCCCAGTACTTGGGAGGCAGAGGAAGGAGGATTGCTGTGAGTTAAAGACTGAGCTCAGGGCCAGCCTGAACTAGAAAAGTGAGACTCTGTCTCAAAAAAAAAAAAAAGGTAAAACCACAACAGAGCCTCTGGAAATCTAGTAGATCATTAATATGTACTTTGAGAAACTGTATTCTATTTTTTTTTTTTTTTTTGTGGTATTGGCATCAAACTTTGGCCCTGTTGCTGACAAGGTAGACGTGGTACCATTTGAGCTAAATCCCTGGCCCTTTTTTGTTTGGTGTTTTTTTTTTTTCTTTTTTTTGAGACAGGGTCTCGCTTTGTGGTTCAGGTTGGCCCTGAGCTCAGCCTCCAACTCTATGACAGCAAGCCTCTTGCCTCTGCCTCCCGAGTGCTGGGATTACAGGCGTGAGCCACCACGACCAGCAATGTGGTATGTGGTACTGATTGCTGCTGGCCGTGTGTCTCCACACCCAGTATTGTATGTGGATTGAGCCGGGTCCTTGCACTTGCAAAACAGGCACTGGAACCACTGAGCTAAATCCCCGGCCCACATTTTGTTTTTTGAAGCAGGATCTCACTATGTTGCTGAGGCTGGTCTTGAACTTACTATGTAGCCCAGGCTGGCCTCAAACTCCCAGCAATCCTCCTACCTCACCCTTTCAAGTGCTGGGATTATAGGTATGCAATACCACACATGGCGAGAATCTGTATTCTTAGTAAGATTGAAAACATAGAAGAACTGGACAGATTCCTAGATACATATGAATTACCAAAGCAGAATCAAGAGGTTATAAGAATTCTAAATAAACCAGCATCAGTCAATAAACTGGCAGATGCAATTAAAAACCTACCCACCAAGGAAAACTCAGCCCCTAACAGATTCACTGCTGAATTCCACAAGAAATACTGACAAGACCTAATGCCTCTACTTCTGAAATTCTTTAATGAAATTGAAAGGGAAGCATTACTTCCAAATTCATTCCTGGAAGCATGCATTACCCTGATACTAATACCGAGAGAAAGATCCAACCACAAAAGGGAACTAGAGGCTAATCTCCCTCATGAACATGGATCCAAAAATCTTCAATAAGATAGTGAAAGACAGAATGTAGCAAATCACCAAGATTAATATAACCTGACCAAGTAAAGTCATACTAGGTATGTAGGGCTAATTCAACATGTGCAAATCAGCATTTTCTTTATCTGGTAATCAACTGATGGGCATTTCAGTTGTTTCCAAGATATAGCTATTACAAGCAGTGCTCCTATAAACACAGGTATGTATATATATCAGTGTGGTAGAAGGCTTTTAATTCTTTTAGGAAGATACCCAGCAGGGGAATAGCTGGGTCAAATAGGAACTCTAACCTCAGTTGTTTGAGGAAGCTCCACACTGATCTCCACAGTGGTTGCACCAGTCTACACCCTCACCAACAGTGGAGGAGGCTTCCTTTTCCCCCACACCCTCTCCAGCATTTGCTGATGGTTGATTTCTACATTTAATAACAAGATTCAGTAGAGTAGCTAGATACAGGTCAACACTCAAAAATCAATAGCCTTCTTGCACACAAATAACAGACTCACTAAGAGAGAAACCAGGGAAACAATTCCTTTCACAATAGCATCCAAAAAAATGAAACCTTAGGGCCAGCGATTTAGCTCAGTGGTTCCGGTGCCTGTCTTGCCAAGTGCAAGGGCCTGGGTTTGATCCCCTGGTAACCACATACCATACTGGGCATGGAGACTCATGCCCAGCAGCAACCAGTACCACACACCCACAGTGCTGGGCGTGGTGGCTCATGCTTATAATCCCAGCACTCGGGAGGCAGAGGCAGGAGGACTGCTGTGATGTGAGTTTGAGGCTGAGCTCAGGGCCAGCCTGAACCACAAAGCGAGACCCTGTCTCAAAAAGAAAAAAAAAAAAAAAAAATGAAACCTTAGAATCAAACTAAGAAAAGAAGTAAAAGATCTCTACTTTGAAAACTACAACACTCTAAAGAAAAAGATCAAAGAAAATATCAGAAAATGGAAAGACCTATCTTGTTTCTGGATAGGGAGGACTAATACAGTGAAAATGGTCATACTTCCAAAACTGCTGCATAGATTCAATGTAAACCTGACTGAACTTCAATAGCACATTTCACAAACTAGAGAAAACAATCGAAAAATTCATTTGGAATCAGAAGAAACCCAGCATAGCAAAAGCAATTCTAGGCAAAAGACAAAGTAGGAGGTATCACAATTCCCAACTTGAAACTACACCATAAAGCCCTTGTGGTAGTGGCAAAGAAAAAGAGCCCAGGAGCAATGCAACAGATTACGAGATGTAGAAACGGCTCTAGACACACTTAGCCACCTCATCTTTGATTAAGGAGTCAAATACCCTCTATGGAGGAAAGATAGCCTCCTTAATAAATTGTGCCAGAACTGGTTTCCACTTGCCAAATATTAAAATTAGATTTGTACCTTTCACCATGCACTAAACTAAAATCAAACTGGATCAAAGATCTAAATATTAAAACAGAAACTTTAAATCTGGTAGAAGATAGGTTAGATAGAACTCTTGAAGACACTGGCATAGGAAAAGACTTTATGAACAAAACCTCAGTTGCATGGGAACTAGCACAAAGAATCAACAACTGGGATCTCATCTCATTAAAAAGATTCTTCACAGAAAGATAAACCACCACCAGAGTGAAAAGATAGCCTACGATGCAGGAAAAAATTTTTGCCAGCTATTCTTCAGACAAAGGACTACTACTTAGAAGATATAAAGACCTTCAAAAAATCAGCTCCCCACCAATTTAAATACTGAATCCAAAAATGGGCATCTGTAATAAATAGACATTTCTCAAATGAAGAAGTAAAATCAGCAAATAAATATATGAAAAAACGTTCAACATCATTGTTCATTTGAGAGACAACACTGTTCATTTGAAAACAACACTGAGGTTCTATTTTACTCCAGAAGGGATGGCTGCTAACAACAAATGCAGGCTAACCTTAAACTTGGCAGCTTGCTGAACACTCACAGTTGAATTTTATTGAGTAATTTTTTTTTTGATGGATGATCAGATAATCTCCAAATAATTAGTTTTGCAGCTTCCCTCCTCCTCCTTTATTTTCTTAATTGAGACAAGGTGTCGCTTTGTAGTTCAGGCTGGCCCTGAACTCACTATGTAGCTCAGGCCAGCCTCAAACTCACAGCAATCCTCCTGCCTCTGCCCCTGAGGGCTGGGATTAAAAGCGTGAGCCATGTCCCGCACTGCCAGTGTGTAGTACTAGGGATTGAACTCAGGACCTTGCACTCGTTAGGCAGATGCCAGAACCACTGAACTAAATCCCTGGATCTTTTCTTCCCATTCTTAAACTGTCTCTTTTTTGCAAAGTCAGGTAGGATCTCTGTGTATGTATGTGTACTGGAGACTAAACCTAGGTCTTTCACATTGAGTTACAGCCTCAGATTTCCTTTTCTTTTTTCTTTTGAGACAGAGTCTCACTGAGCTGCCCAGAAAACTAAGCTCCTGCCTCAGCCTCCCAGAGTGCTGGGATTGCAGGTGTGTGCCACCACATTTGCCTTAGCTAGGATCTCGAGTACAGCAGAACTTTGAATTATGACCTGCCTGTCATATGAACAAATTCGGTTATGAAGAGAATTTTAGTTTTAACTTAGGACCTGAATGTTAGCTGCTTGTGCTTCCAGATGGTCTCAGAAACAGACTTACCCCTTAAAGAGTTACCCCTAGAAAGAATATTACTGTATCCTTTCCTGTGTGGGGTTAACTGAGAAATTCTGGGCCAATATCTAAGAATGCTGAGATCTGCCTGTATGCAGGAGAGAAACTTTGAAGACTATGTGGAAGAGCCTGAGCCCACAGTTGAGCAACCTGAATTACAATCATCCCTTTGCAACAAACTGCGTTTATAATTCAAGGGTATACTATACTAAACAGATGAGGCGAGAGTTTAAATAAACCATGCTAGACAGGGAGAATAATAATATAATTCATTTGTTGGCTCTTAAAAAGATTATCGGGCCGGGGATTTAGCTCAGTGGTTCTGGCGCCTGTCTTGCAAGCGCAAGGGCCTGGGTTCAATCCCCCAGTAACCACATACAATACTGGGTGTGGAGACTCACGCCCAGCAGCAACCAGTACCACATACCACAGTGCCGGGTGTGGTGGCTCACGCCTGTAATCCCAGCACTCGGGAGGCAGAGGCAGGGCCAGCCTGAACTACAAAGCGAGACCCTGTCTCAAAAAACCTAAAAAAAAAAGATTATCATGTAAAGCTTCTCTATTATTATAATGTTCACGATAAACCTTGGAATATAAATTTATCAAGTTAAAAGAATTAATAATAAAATAAGTTTTCTGAGTTACTTTCTGTTTATCAGTACCAGCATCTGAACCAAAGCCTCTGTGCTGTGTACATCCCCGCCTTTTTAAAAAATTTTGACACAGGGTCCTGGTAAATTGCTCTGAGGTAGGGGGATCTCTGAGTTCAAGGGCAGCTTGGACTATCTAATGAAACTGCAGGACTGCCTCGAATTCTAGGGTAGTTCAGAGTTACATAGCGAGTTCAGAGCCAGCAGAAAGAGGAGGGCAGGGGATGAGAGGAGAGGTGAGAAGGGAGGGGAGGGGCGGGGGGGGAGAAAAAAAAAAGAAGGAAAGAAAGGAAGAAAGACACAAACCTCAGCCACAGTGCTTCGAATTCCATCTACCACCTGCTCAAAATCCACCAAGCTGAAGAGTGGCTGCTGCTTCAGCCGATGCAGCTCTGCAGCGAAAGTGTCCTCCTGGTTCTTCAGAATGGACCCTGCAGGAGAGGAGGCACCATCACAGAAAGCAAAAGCCAGGCCTGGAAGGTGTTCATAGAGGGCTATCGCTTTAGCCTGCAGCTCATGGCCAAGGAGAACCTACCTTTTCTTGTCAGGGTCACATTCTGGTTCTCGAACATCTGCACAGACTCTCCAACAAAGAGGATTTTTTCAGCAACTCTCACGGGAATGTAAGATGGCAGAATCTCTACCCGTAGGGAAAACTGCTTTAGAGATGGTGCCAGCATGTTCTCTTCCTCAATCAGGCGCTGGGAAGGAAATGACTCTCTTCAGAGATCAAGCATGAAGTTAAGGAAAGGAAATGGGGAAGTACCTGATTACACCCCTCACCCAGGATTGCTATTTCGCAGAAGCTGGGCCTGGAAGTCTGAACATGCCTGGTCCTTAATCACCAGTGTTGCAGAGATGCACTGGTGCAGAGTGGCACGATGGTTTCTGAACAGTGGGGTGTCAGTCCTCATCCTGCTTTCACTATGTGCAACATGGATAGGTGATCAGCCTCTAACTCACCAATGCAAGAGCTGCTCTTTATTTTTCCAGCTCTAAGTATGTTTGTTCGTGCTGTTCCTCAGCCTTCTCCTTGACTCTTGTTCTATAGTACAGAACACTCTTCTGAGACAATCACCTTTTCCTGGTAGTCAATAAACATGACTAAGTCTTCATTTTTTAGGCACAGCTTCTCTGCAGTTAGAAAAGCTGTGCAGCCTCCAGGCAAATGTGCAGGCATCATAATGTTTTCAGTCTCTTGAAACCACCAATGCATCTCAGAAACTTCTAAGCTATATCCTGGTTGACACCATGCTTAGTTTTATATATTTATTTATGGGGTTTTTGAGACAGGATCTCACTATGCAATTCAGACTGAACTTGAACTCACTATGTTGCCCAGGCCGACCTGGCATTCCCAGCTATCCATATGCCTCACCCTCCAGAGTGCTGGGATCATAGATGTGTGCCAACACAGTTCTGTGTTTATTTTTAGATAAAGCTACACTGTTCTCATGAGCCCCAGGCTCAGCTCACTGGACATTTCCTCAAATTCCTTATTATTCTTTTTTTTTTGGAGATAAGGTCTCTCTATGTATTTCAGGCTGGCCTAGAACTCACTGCAATCCTCCTACTTCAGCTTCCCAAGTGCTGGGATTATATGCATGTAATGCCATACCTGGAATCTCCTCACATTCACGATGCCCAAAATTCGATCCATCTTTCCCCCAACACCAGCAGTGCACATTCCCTACCAACACTACATAACTGCTGAAGGCAGAATCTTGATCATTACCCTTGATTCTTCTCTCACAACCTCCAGCCAACCAATCACTAAGGCCCATTGGCTCATCCTCCTAAACCTCTCAAGTTCTGCACTCTTCTCCCTTTCACTCACTACCTTTAGTTGAGAGCACTGTTACTTTCCAACTAAGTATTCCCACCACTTTCTTAATTGGTCTACCTGAATCTAAACTTGTTTTGTTGCGGGGTGGTTAAAAATAAAAAATGGCTCCTCATGCACTCCAATGAGAAGCCTTGTCTGGCTACTCCATTTTCCAAGAACACTCACGCTCATTCCCTTTCAGAACATGCAGTATTCTATTAAGGTGTCTATTGAAGGGCCAGGGATTTAGTTCAGTGGTTCCGGTGTGTGTCTGGCAAGTGCAAGATCCCAAGTTTGATCTCTAGTACCACATACAACAGTGCCGGGCGTGGTGGCCCATGCCTGTAACCCCAGCACTCGGGAGGCAGAGGCAGGAGGATTGCTTTGACTTTGAGGCTACCCTGGGCTACATAGTGAGTTCAAAGCCAGCCTCAACTATAAAGTGATATTCTGTGTTAAAAAAACCATAAAAAAAGAGAAGTGTCTATTTTAAACAAAACTGAAGGTTCCTTAAGAACAAGAATCAAACTCAAGGCCAAATGCTTGCTAGACAAGCACTGTGCTGCTAAGGTACATTCCTGGCCCAGGACAGAAACATTTTTAATATCTATGTAGCTGTAACACTTAGTAGGCATTCAAATGAAATGTAACAAGATAAATGAATGGAAGGATGGACACATGAATGAATATAGACAATATCTGCATATCTCTCTGAGTCCCATCAAAGCTCCAAACGCATTTTGAAAACTACAGGGTAGCTATAGTTTGTTCACATAAGACATAATTTACCCCCTCAAGATACATAATAGAGGGGCCAGGGATTTAGCTCAGTGGTTCTGGTGCCTGTCTTGCAAGTGCAAGGGCCCAGGTTGGATCCCCAGTAACCACATTCAACAATGCTGAGAATGGAGACTCATACTCATCAGCAATCAGAACCACATACCACAGTTCTGAGCATGGTAGCTCAGTGGCTTGTGCCTGTAATCCCAGCACTCGGGAGGCAGAGGCAAGAGGATTGGTGTGAGTTCAAGGCTGAGCTCACGGCCAGCCTGAACTACAAAAACGAGACCCCATCTCAATAAATAAATAAATAAATAAATGCACATAATGGAAAAATACAGACTATTCCAAAAGAAAATCCACGAATAAAATTATTTATATCGGGCCGGGGAGTTAGCTCAGTGGTTCCGGTGCCTGTCTTGCAAGCGCAAGGACCCGGGTTCGATCCCCGGTAACCACATGCCATACTGGGCATGGAGACTCACACCCAGCAGCAACCAGTACCACATACCACAGTGCCAGGCGTGGTGGCTCATGCCTGTCATCCCAGCATTCGGGAGGCAGAGGCAGGAGGATTGCTGTGATGTGAGTTTGAGGCTGAGCTCAGGGCCAGCTTGAACCACAAAGCGAGACCCTGTCTCAAAAAAACAAATAAATAAATAAATAAATAAAATTATTTATATCATATTATATACATTTTCCCCCACTGGTGGGATGCTGCATGCAGGGCAAGTGCAAGTGTTCTACTACTGAACTATACTCGCGGCCTGTCACAATTACACTTCCTCACCCACAATCTCACACTAGTTACAGGAAATCCCAGTGTTTACACCTGGAGTCTATGGAACGTGCCAGGCTACGATAAACAGAAGAGGATTAGTGAAAGATGATTTAGCTGCAGACACTGCTGACTCTGTGGAGAATGCTGGGCTGCTTGCTGTGCTCTCACCAAGTCCTGGAGCTCTCTCAACTGCTTTCCTGTCAGCCCCCCGATGCCCAGGTCCTCCTCATCCTCTTCTGGCTGGGCACTGATATTGCCAGAAGATGGACCCTGTCTGATAAAGAACTCTTCATATTGGTCCAAGAGAAGTCCATGCAGCATCCAGGCTGACAGCTGCTTGTACATGACCCCATGACACACAGCTAGGACTCTGAGGAAACGGAAAGACAAGAACTTCAGAAATGTACTTGGAGAATACTGAGCCCCACCAACACTGCACATTTTACTATGGGAATGGTCTTTCAGTGGGCTTACACTTTATCTACTGAATATCTTTACTTGGCTTTTCTTCTACTGCTGGTAAGTTTCTAACGTCTTGTTATCGCAGGTAGCATTGCCGTGAACATGTTTGTATATAAGAGTTATTTTCTTCTTTTAAATAATTTTGTTAGGAATAAAATCCTGAGTGGCATTATGGGATTATAAAATATACTTTTAAGGACTATGATGTGAAAATTATGCATGTTCCAGTACACATGTATGAACATAGTAAGCAGGGTTTGGTACATGTAATGGGATTCCTGCAAGGAAAATGAGCTATAGAAGTTAAAAAGGATTGCCTTCAGCGGACTTGGCAGCTAATCCCGACACTGATTCTTCACTTTATAACCCTCCCTACAGTGCCTGAGCCATTATGAGGATTACATGGGTTATTCTGCTCACAGGGCTTTTCTATCTATCCTGGTAATAACTCTCCCCAGAGGAAATCAGAGGTGACCTGAAAATATGACATGTGAGAACAGAAGTCACTTGAACCCCTCCCGCGCCCCACTTCGAGTTTCGCTATGGCATACTTTTCTAGTGCACTTCGAACAGGAGGCAGGCCCCCACAGCTGTGTTTGTAGACTGTTTCCAGGATCTGACAGCCATGAATCTGTGGAAAATACAGGCCTGTCAAATTGGATTCTCTTTTAACAGTTCACAGAATATAAACTCATATTCTGTATTCCAAGAGGGGATGATCTAGTAGAGAATGGAGACAAACTGCCACATTGCAGTCCTCGAAGGCAGATAGATCCTCCCCATCAGCATTGTTAGGGTCCCCTCTTCTCTCAGGAGGGTACAAGCTTGGACAGGGCTCGGCAGTCTAACCAACCCTCTCTGACAACACAGAGAAAAGTGCATGGGAACCCGGGCACAAAGGGAAGTATTTAGTTAGGACTTTAAAGCCAAGCAGAGCTCGCTTTCTCTGGTTAAGGTCCAACTCAGACCACTGAAGATATTTACTTTCTCCCAAATCTACTGTTTCTCTGTCCTTCATGTTTTTTTTTTTTTTTTTTTTTTTTTAAATATCATATGGATGTAGATCAGTGGGGCCACTTCTGCCTGGCAAGTGCAAAGTCTTCAGTTTGGTCCCCGATAGCAAAAAAAAAGTAAAAACATATCATAAAGTCCATCTGTTTAAGTACTTATTTAAGTTTTTAATTTACAGCACTGTGTAGCCATCACCATATCCAGTTTCATAATATTCTATCATTCTATAAAGGACCCTCTTTGTGTCTATTTGCAATTAAACTCATTCAGACAGGTGTGGTGATTCACACCTATAATCCCAGCCCTCAGGAGGCAGAGGCAGGAGGACTGCAGAGAGTTCAAGGCCAGCCTGAACTGCATAGTGAGTTCAGGATCAGCCTGAACTACAAAGTGAGACCCTACCTCAATAAAAAACACTAAAACAAACAAAAAAACAAACAAAAAAGCAATCAAGCTCATTCTAATGCTCAGCCCATGCTCTTGAGCAGCTACTATTTCAGCCCTGTAGAGCCTCAGCACAGTAGTTTAACAGTGTGACAAACTAACCAATTAATTAGTTATATTCATTAGGTGAACATTCTTGATAAGCTAAGGCACAGATATAGGAATTCAGAAACACAGAAACTGAAACAAAACATGTTTAACCCACTGAGCCAATTATGGACTGATTCAGGACAGCAGACTCTTCTTTTAATTTAAAATTTCAAAGCATTAATTCTTCACAGTTCCTAACTATGTCCAGAGAAGGCATTCACCCTAACACTGTGCACTCTACTTTTTCATTGCATAGGATGAAAACTTATAACAAGAATAAAGCATGTGGGTTTTATCTATTGGTTTCACAATTCTCAGGAACCAGTCAACCTCTTAACTACAAACCTACCATCTTCTTTCTTTCTAAGGATTATCTTTCTGCTTCTCAAGACCTTATATTTCTAAATCCTTAGTACAAATTGCTCTCACTTCCAAACTTCCATAGAATTTATTTTTTACCCCAGCAGTATTTCCTCTACCTTAACAAGGTTGTGCTCACAGATAGAATATTGTCTCATTTTGGCATTCACAGCACTTAGCATGATATATTGACAGACATTTTTTAAAATCAGTTAACAATAAAATCTAAAAACTAGGGTAGTCCAAAAGGAATGTAGGTCAACATTAAGGATCTTTATTTTCCTACCAGGAAAAAGAAAAGTTCTCACCTTTTGACTTTTAATTTGCTCTACTACAACCATCACAGAAGGAAAAAGGAGCTGGAACTGCAAAGTAAATAATAATTAAAGGGATATAATTAAATGCAGTGGGAAAAAATAAACTCAGGAAATGCCTTTGTTTCTATATAGCCCAAATGAAGATAAACGGCAATACTCTGAACAGTGAAGATGCAGTATCCTTAGGTAATCTGATGAGAGAGAAATCAGATTTCTCTCAGATTTAGCCACAAATAAGAAGGTGGCGGACAGAAGATATTTCTATTTCTGAGGCTGGCATAATTGTCACTAAAAGATATTAATATGAGACTTAAGTATTATTTTGGAACTCTAGTCCTGATCTAGCAACAGACACATAATGTAAAATATTGGGCTTTGACACCAAAAGTTCTCAAAAACAGTGTCATAACTTAGTTGTTGAGGACCAATCATGATATGTATAGATTGGTGAGGGCTAGGCCACAGGCCCCACAGTCCCAGGCCAGTGTTGACTTGCCTCTGGAACACAGAAGTATGCAAAAGGTCTGACTTCCTGATTGTGTAGGAAAGCTGTAATCAGTGCTCCTGAGGCAAGACAGCATCTGCTGACTACAAAATGCAGGCATCCAAGTTAGAGAAGAGTGTTAACTGGTACCCTATAGTGGTGTTCCTCGAAAAGTACACTACACTCTCCCCTGTCCTTCTTGCCAGCTAATAAAAGAGTGTCCACTTCAGAGTGCGTCAAGCCTGTCCTCTCGAGGCAGATTCTCTGTCTTTCTTTTATTCCTTATTGTCTTCCCTACAAGTAACCAAGGGTCTGATCAGCCCAAGACAGTTAATCTAACAATATCAAGGAATTCCAGAGCATTTTGTTATTTAGGTAGCATACCTGATCTAAGGAGTAATTGACATGTGATATGGAGAGATGGGGGTCGGCCAAGAACTGCAATTAAAAACAAAACCTGATTAGAGCTCCACACAAAATACCTTGAACAAGTTTGATCTATGAAAACTAAAAATGAATCTGAGACTGGGCTTTGTACTAATTGTAGGCTATAGAAAACTGTTAATTTTATAAGCTATTATTATATTTTAGGTGATTTTGAGTTCTTTTTTAGGTTTTTTGAAAAAGGGTTTTACTTTGTGGTTCAGGCTGGCCGTGAGTTCAGCCTCCAACTCACATCACAGCAATCCTCCTGCCTCTGCCTCCCCAGTGCTGGGATTATAGGCGTGAGCCACCACGGCCGGCTCTGTGGTATGTGGTACTGGTTGCTGCTGGGTGTGAGTCTCCATGCCCAGTATAAGTATGTGGTTACCGGGGATTGAACCCAGGTCCTTGCGCTTGCAAGACAGGTGCCGGAATCACTGAGCTAAATCCCCGGGCCATATATTTTAGGTGATTAAAAAAAACAAAGCCAGAGCTCTTCTAAATTCATGAACCTCTGCCATGATCTATAAGCAGCTTTAATTCTGGCTTGAGCAATCTCAGATGGAACATAGTACTTGCTCCAGTCACACAGGAAATAGGGAAATCTTACCTATTTGACCTTATCAAACAGCATTTCAAATTCAAAAACACACTGTAATCTGCTGTCCCAGAGGTACTGCTTCTCACATCTTTCTTACCTCTTGTTCCAAATCAAGCAGTGCCTGGCGATAAGGCTGTAAAACCGAATCTAGCCCTGTGCAAAAGGCCCTTAAGTAGATTCCATGTAACCCGCCTTGGCTCTGCTGTGATGGGTGATGATCCTGAAATTAGATAGCCAGAGGTCAAATTCTTAGCTCAGGTCCTAAACCTGAGCTGACACTATTCTTGGAAAGGTAACAAGGAAGACATTATCATTATTAGTGGTATGTCTCTGCTTAAATAATTCCACATCAAAGCAATGCTCCAGTGAGAGGAAAATCAAATGAAGATAAAGATTTTTCCTCTGACTTTTAATTTAATTGTATTTGCGGTATTGGGTGTTGAACTCAGGACCTTCACAATGAGCTATATTCAATGCAGGGTACTGTCACTAAGTTGCTCAGGCTGTGTGTAAATTTATGATCCTCTTGTCTCAGATCCCTAGGCTGCTGGAATTACAGGCAGGTGCCACTAAGCCTAGCTCCTCGGGCCTTTTACAATGTGTGAATATTTCAGTTTTCCAAACAGTTTCCAATGTTACAGATAACACTGTATCTGCAACTTAATTCTGATTGTATTGTTTCCAACTAAAAACCTTTCGTCTCCCTTTCTCCAAAATTATCTTTTGGTTTCCAGCAGCGCCTTTTCATTTTTAGATTTTCCAAAGCTCACCAAATGTGCCTTGCTTCTATCTCTTGCCCTCTGATGGTTCCTGCAGTGAAAGCATTTCTCCATAAAGTCCTTTCTCACTCTCTAGGGGATTAACCGCTCCACTTAGCTACTCTTGTAACATTTCTACTTAATGTATGAATTGTATTTTTGTTTATATGTCACCCTCTTAGAGCACCAGCTTCATTAGGAAAAGAACCACACTTGACTCATCTTTGTATTTCAGTTCTTAGCATTATCCTTTAAACTAGGCAGATATTTTACTGAGAAAAAATGATCTCAAGCCTTCCTAATCTCCCATCTCCTGCCTGACTTGGCAGTTCACCAAGAATATAAATCTAGTGGTCACTGATGGGGGACCTTGAGACTCTCATCATGGGTTATGTACAAATACAGCCTATATTCTAAGAAAACAGTAAGGTTTTTTGTAGGAGCTTCTTATGGAAGCTTAAATGAGGAACCATGGTTAACAGCTGAGTAAAAGCTACACCTCACGAATAGCTTTTCTGGCTATATTTGATTTGGGTGACCAAGCCCAGGGAGCAGTTGGTGAAAGCAGAATTCAGCCACAAATGTGATAGGGTTTGAAAGTAAGGGATAACTACAGGACACTGCAAAAGGATACTGATGGGTCCTGAAGGTAAACACTCACAGCGACATTAAGGGCAGAATGGACACAGGTGAAACAGACTGACCAGACTGGCTTACACCAGCCAACACTGTTCTTATCTCATGTCATTTCAGAGAACTGAACGAAGGCTGATGATTTATCTCAGTGGCACAGCACCTGCCTGTCAAGTGTGAGGTCCTGAGTTCAATCCCAGAACCAAAAAAAGAAAACTGAATGATTTCATTTATTACAAAATTAAAGAGGAAATAAATGTGCTTTTTACTTTTCAAACAAAAGAGAAACTAATAAGGCTCTAAGTTCAATTCCTGGTACCAAAAAAAAAAAAGAAAAAAGAAGAAAGAAAGAAAGAGGTACTATAGGTATCTAGAATTTGGGAAGGAAGGAATTCACATATCACATAATATAAAAGTACACAGTCATCGAAACACAGAACATGCTTTTTTTCCTCTTTTACATAAAAAAAAAATCACGTGCTGGAGATGTAGCTCAGCAGCACTATGTCTGCCTGGCAAGTGTGTGATCCTGAGTTTGATTCCTGGTAGCAAAAACAACAAATAAAAAACCAGTTAGAAACCTGGCTTTCACTTCAGTATTTACAGTGACAAGATATTTATAATTTAGACAGTTCACTGAATGGACACAGGTGACAGTTCACTGAAAGTGTGACAAGAGTTCCTGGCCTGTAATGGAACACCTTCCAGGGCAGGGTCCCACCTGTTGCTGTACATGGCCTGTGTACTGTTCAATGAACTCAGTGAAGCGGATATAGTCTGTGCCAAGCCGGCAGAGTCGATTCAGGACACTAGTCTCACTGGGGTGGAGAAATGGGAAATCCTGGGACACCTGTAAGAGAAGGAACAATGACAAACAATGACAACAGGTATAGCTGCTGGTCACTACTCTACGTTCTTGGCATACTTCAAATACTTCACACTCTCTCCTTTTCCATTCTTACTATTTTTCTTTCCTTAAAATGTCCACTTAAGGGGCTGGGGAGTTAGCTCAGTGGTTCCAGTGCCTGTCTTGCAAGCGCAAGGACCTGAGTTCGATCGCCGGTAACCACATACCATATTGGGTGTGAAGACTCACACCCAGCAGCAACCAGTACCACATACTACAGTGCCAGGTGTGGTGGCTCACGCCTGTCATCCCAGCACTCGGGAGGCAGAGGCAGGAGGATTGTGATGTGAGTTTGAGGCTGAGCTCAGGGCCAGCCTGAACCACAAAGCGAGACCCTGTCTCAAAAAACCTAAAAAAAAAAATAAATAAATAAATAAATAAAAAAAAAAACAAAAAACAAAACAAAACAAAACAAAAATTCACCACTTAAGGTTGGTGAATTCTGGTAGCAAAAATATTTCAAAACATCTCAATCTAATTACTTGCTTATTTAAATAGAAACCATATGGTAAAGAATTCAGACAATACACACTGGTGTGCACTAACAAGGACTCAGCTTGCATGGGACAGCCAATGTTATCTGTTATTCATGCAGTCTCCTGAGGACAGCCTAGGAGATGTGAGTGTCTACCTAGCTGTAGGGAAGTCCACCAGCAATGTTGCTCAAAGGGGGGGGGGTCTATAGACCCCAGGGTTTCTTAACATATTGTCAGGATTTGTAAACCCTCCACAAAACTAGAATTTCTGTTTTCATTCCAATAAAAATCTAAGATTAATACAAACATAAATACATAAAAACACCTTATAAATGCCCATATAAATTTATATTTCATTTTGTTGAGGTTTAGAACTACAATGTTCTCTAAAATGTTCATGTGTTCCGAGAATTGGCTTTGAGAAAGTGATTGAATTTTTTTTTTTTTTTTGAGACAGGGTCTCACTTTGTAGTTTAGGCTGGCCCTGAACTCAGCCTCCAACTCACATCACAGCAATCCTCCTGCCTCTGCCTCCCAAGTGCTGGGATTACAGGCGTGAGCCACCACGCCCGGCACTGTGGTATGTGGTACTAATTGCTGCTGGGCGTGAGTCTCCACACCCAGTATTGTATGTGGTTACCAGGGATCTTGAACCGGGGCCTTTGTGCTTGCAAGACAGGCGTGGAACCACTGAGCTAAATCCCTGGCCCAAGGTGACTGAATCTTGAGGGCTCTATTTTGATCAGTGGGTTAATCTACTTACAAGATCATAATCTGATGGCAATATTGGAAAATACAGAAAAAGGACACAAGGCTTCATTGAAGGGATCATGGAGGCATAACCCTGGGGACTATAACTGGCTCCTGGCCCCTTTTCTGACTCTCTCCCTCTGCTTCTTGGCAGCCACATTTTTCTGCCACACCTTTCTGCCATAATGGTTCTGCTTCAGCAAGGGACCCAGCTAACCACAGACTGAACTCTGAATCTATGAGCCAAAATAATTCTTTTGTCCTACTGCTTCTGTCAGCTATTTTGTCATAGTGATGAAAAGGTAGCACACATTTGTAGTTTTAATTTAAATGCAGGTCAATGATGGCTTAATATGCTGTAAAAAGAAGTTCATAACAGTTCAAGTTGAAAAAAGTACTGGAAAACTGTACTCTGTCAACCAACTTTTTAAACATGCTGTGGCAAAATAGACATGACATAATATCTACCATTTTAGCCATTTTTAAGCATAAAGTTCAGGTATATTCACACTGTTGTGCAACTACCAACACCACCTATCTCTAGAACTTTTTCATTTACCCAACTGAAACTCTATCCATTAAATGTTAACTGTCCATTCTTCTCTCACTAACTCTTGGCACCTACCATTCTACTTCTGTACCTATTAATTTGCCTACTTTAATTACCTCACAAAAGTGGAGTCATACACTTTTTCCTTTCTTGACTGGCTTATTTTACTTGGTATAACATCCTCAGGGTTGGTCTATATTGCAGTAGGTGTGAGAACTTTCTTCCTTTCCATTGTATGCACATACAATACTTTATCTAGTCATGCATTCCTTGATGAACACTTCCATTGCTTCTACCTCTGGCTGTTGTGAACAGATGCTCTATGAACAAGGGTGTGAAGTTGAGTTCTTACTTTTACTTCTTTTGGGTTCATTCCCAGAAGTGGAATTGCTGAATCATAATGGCAATTCTGTTTTCACAGTGACTGCACCATTTTATATTCCTAGCAGCAAAGCAGAAGTACATTCATTTCTCCACAACCTCATCAATGCTTGATACTTTTTAAAATAGCAGCCATCTAAACGGATATGAAGTTCTTTTGTAGTAGTTTTGATTTCAATTTTTTTAGCTACTCATCATCTTTTCATGTGCTCTTTGGCCATTAGAAGACCTAATTATGGAGAATCAATCATTTTTTAAATTAACACCAGCTATATTCCAGACACTATGCTAGAATTCAGACATAAAAAAATCAACAAAATTAGATAAATTCAATGTTGCCAATTTAGTTTCATCAAAACAATATTCTGTCATGCTGGATCTGTGTTTCTCTTTTTCTTTTTTTTGGAGACAGGGTCTAGTTCTGTAGTTCAGGCTGATCTTGAACTCATTATGTAGCCCAGACAGACCTCGAACTCACAATCCTACTACCTCTGCCTCCCAGGTGCTGGTATTACAAGTGTGTGTCCAAGCACAGCCTGTTTCTCAATCAGGCAATTTTCCTTTTTGGTGGTTATCATACTGGGTAGGTGCTACTAGCATCTAGTGGGAAGAGGCATAGATGCTGCTTAACATCCTACAGTGCACAGGACAGCCCTCACATAAAGACTGATCCAGACCAAGGCACCAACAGTGCCAAAGTTGAGAAGTTCTGCATTATGCTATAGTAATATTAATTCAAATTTATTTTGTAGTTTTGTTCACACAATTTGTAGAATAAGTTGCTCTCATAGTTAAGAGCAACATGCTTGCATACAGTATATCCAATACTACAATAAAAATGTCATAAACACTGGGCATTCATGACAATTTTTTCCTTTAATCAAATGTGAAAAACACTGTTTCGTGCAATATTTTCTGTTTCTGTCTTTTCTTCCACAAATATCTGAATACCTATTATGGTAGCAGGAACTGTGGTAGGTACTCAGTACATAAAGGAAGATCATGCTGTGGTCTTTGTCATCTGGGCAACTATGTCAGAAAAAAAGACCATAGGTAACCATAGTAAATAATTACTAATTCCTTGGACTCACAAGGGTCCAAGTTTGAAACCCAGTACCACCACCACCAAAAAAAAAAAAAAAAAATTACTAATTGTACTACAAAGGAAAGAAATAAATTGGTGTAATAGAGAGTAATAGCAAAAGGGAAAGATAATTTAAAGATGTGGTCTGTAAGCTTTCTGAGGAAGTAACTTTAAAGCTGAAACCTGGGGAGTGAAAAGGAAGAAAATACCTGCTTGAAGTTTTTTTTCAAGGAAAGCAAAGAGGAAGATGATTTACTTGTGGGTCTCTCTTCAGCTTCCCCAACTATATTTCTTCAACTCTCTTATCTCTTTTAACTTGAAACAGCCTAGTACCACAAGTACTTCCTGAACATTTCTAAGTTCTAGGGGGAAGTTCTAAGTTCTAGGGGGAAGAGTGATATGAGGATTCAGTCTTCAAAGATCTACATCCCTCAATTAAAAAACCTCATCCAAGCTCCAAACCCTAGATTCACATTCATAAAGAACAAGAGGAATGTGGGGCCGGGGAGTTAGCTCAGTGGTTCCGGCGCCTGTCTTGCAAGCGCAAGGGCCCGGGTTCGATTCCCCGGTAACCACATAACAATACTGGGTGTGGAGACCCCACGCCCAGCAGCAACCAGTACCACATACCACAGTGCCGGGCGTGGTGGCTCACGCCTGTAATCCCAGCACTCGGGAGGCAGAGGCAGGAGGA